>JAMKCH010026575.1:0-25340 GCA_023653785.1 Ophioderma brevispina
ACTTGTTGGTGGAAAATGAGACATTGAGAGTTGCATACGCACTTTCCTAAAAGTTTGAGGATCATATTATGAGTCGGGTCCATAGCCACGCGCAACAGGGAATGGTGTTCATTTACTGTTTGATAGTGTTTTCTGACATGATTTTTCCGCTGAACAACGATGGTACTGGCAGATTTTTTAAAAAGTGTGCCCAAAGTGGTCCCCCTGGGGTGGGGTGGGGGATTTTTGGGGGTAAAAGTTAACTTTGGTATACATTGACTAATTTTGGTGTTTTTGGTATCGATCTATAGGTTTTGTGCCATGACAAATTGATTAAAAGAGCTTTAAATCCAAAATGAGCTGCTTATGCCCACAACATTCAAAATGGTGCCCAAAAGTGAGTTTTTGAGTATTAGGTGCATATATTGACCGATATGAGCAATTGTTGGTACTTTTATAGTTTGGTTGAAGCATAAGACGAGAACTCCACACCTCCCACCTCCCCTCCTCCCCATCTCCCCTCCGGCCGTGGTTAAGGCAAACTTCCAAAATTGACTGCCATATGTCAAAATATCATATTTCCCAAAATAGTGCTCTATGTAAGAAATTCAACTTTCCCGAAATGTAATTTCTTCAACATGTTGTATAATATTAGCACATTTTTGCATTTCTTGGGGTGAATATATATATTATGTTATTTGGAAATCAAGGTGAGCGATAAAGTTTGCACATTCAAAATGGCTGCCATTTGTGTAATTTCCAATTGAGAGGTTTTTGAGATCGAGCGTGCACCAAGTGATTTGAATTTTATAAATAACACCAGATTAATGATGGGTTTTTTAAACGGTTTGGTTCAAGAATTGTTTTTGTCCAAAAAAACAATTTACAATATTAAAATTACACACATTTATGATCCCTATACTTAGAGCTCACTAGTGTCCTGTGTTGAACGCGTTGCAGGTCAACGATGTGTGATGTTCCTAACGAGATGACATCCAAAAAAGACAGCGCATGAGTTCACATAAATACCATGGTATAGTCCATGTGACGAATCGTATTAGTAATTTTGTCCAGCAGTTAAAGAAAACGACGGGGTTTCCCTCGACGCACTAATATTCTGCAACAATACCAATCCAGGTATTATACCATGATCGTGTCGCCTAATTGTACTCCCCTATAGGATCACAAACTGGAATCTCTTTTTGATTCCAAAAACTGAAGCTCTTTTGGCTTTTAAAAGACGACAGCAAACCAGTTTTATAGCTTCAAGCTCCGGTTGGTCTCCAAGTGTTTAAAATCCTGGCACTTATGTAAAGCATACATTACCATTAATTGTAGATTAAAATAGGCCGATAAACTATCCTGTATAGTACTGGTACTGATGCTGGCCCGAGAGTATTTCCAGTGAAAAGTATTTAACTTCTAACAGCTAGATTCCCCTTTCTAACAATAAATCATACATTCATCATCATGCATTAAACATTAAAACCTAGTAACCTAGTACTGTCAAACAGATGTCACAAAACTTACACTGACAATGCATCATTTCAAATTTAACTCATGGGGAATCCCCAGATCAGGTAATATGTTTTGATCATCAAAGCATAAACAAGTTAACTCAGTTTCTAAGTTGCGGCAATCCCAATTTCCCCCCATTGTGCCATCTACATGTATTCTAGTTTTGTAAATAACACAGTGTGAGCTGTGAGCTCAACTATAGCACGAGGGAATCCCCCTGGTGTCTTAAAAAATTGAGAAACAAATTGATATTTTTAATCACAAAAATGGAGGTATTATAACACCCAGTTCTTTTGCAAATAAAATGCTTTTAGACATACTAAAAACATCGCTGGTCCAGAACTTATAGGGATATGAATTGGATGAAACAGGGGGTTTACAAAGATTGATCTTTAATGACCTTATGTGGCTCTTTGATCAAATTTTTGTTTTACATCTATAAAAAACACTATTTCTACAAATTAAAATGCGCGGCAACCTTAAAATTAACCACTGGTCCAGGACCTCAAATATGGTACACACATATTGGACCTCTTATGACCCCTATGTGACATTTGATCTTTTGTCAAAATCTATACCTTCTGCAAATGCCGTGACCTCAACATTAAAAAGAACAATGGCCCAACACTCCAGGAAGGTGGACCTGTTATGGACCCTACAAGAGCTTTGACCCATTTTGTTAAAAATCTAGGTAGACATGGTATATAAAGATGTCTTGCAATAGGGTGGTATGACCATTAAACTTGCTCAAAAGGAACTTGGACGAGGTACATATGGAGTGTGCACAGATTGACAATTAAAAGGTCCCAGGAAATGAGATTGATAAAACCTACTCCAATCTTTTTGGACAGTTCCATTCCATAAACAGGGCCCAGACAAAAGAATATACTAAAAGTGACATCATTAGGTGAAAACGATGATTTCAGTCAGTGTCATGAATAGATTTCACACCAGTCACCTGGAAATTTCAATTATCTCTGAAAATCAATGTTTCACTAATGATGTCCATCACAAGCCAAATATTAATGCTATTGGCCCCCTTGTGGATTGACACCAAACCAACAGCAATTCTATTTGCATTTCCGGGGACCTTTAAATGCAACACTGTCTGTCCACCCCATTTGGTGATTTGAAAAATATAACAATATTTCTTTTGCAAAAATCCAACGTTGACTCCCACTTAATATCTTCAGTATTTCGGTTCAACTATCCATTCTTTATCCATCCTAATTGATCATTGTGGCTCTCGTTTTCAAGTTCATCAATTCATGACGCCCAAATCACCTATAGACAGTACAGAAAATTGTCAAAGCACACCAATCTTTAAGATTGGTTTTGCCTTAAACCTCTCTCGGCGAATGGCAAACAAAAGTTCAAATGAAACCATAAATTTGCCCAAATTGGTCATTATGCGCACCTAATGAGCTCCAACTCACTGTTTGACGCCGCCATTTTGAATTGGATGTCGCATGACATATCTTAACACCAGATCTAGATCCTCCTCATGTAACCATACGGAAAGGTATAGTGGATAGCTCATGCATAGTCTAAGTGTCGCTATTAACAGAAAACACAAAATTCAAGTCCCCAAACGAGCTTCCATTCGTTATATATTCTAACAAATCCAAACAAAAGATGGCGGCGCGCGCTCGCACAAAAACGCCTCTCGATTCAATTGTATTTATGTTATAAAAGCCGTACATTTGGGAATTAATGTAACAACGGTCAAGCCATATTGATGTGGTACATTCATCTGATCACCTTGAGTTTTGCCAGATAACAATATAATTGCACCCACAAGAAAAGTAACATGTTGGCATATATACCAATTTTTGAAGAATTACTTTTTTGGTCAGTTAAGTTGGTTTGACATACACAGCTATTTTTTGGAATTTGAACTAGTTTGAATATTGGCAAGACCATTTTGGAAGTTGCCTAACCATCTCATGATGCAAACCACTTTTAAAAGAACCAAATATGCCAACTTGGTCCAATTTCACCTAATACTCCAAACTAAACTCACATTTTTGGGCAGCCCATACTTGCATTTTGGCATAAGACAGGCTATTTTTGGATTTTGAAACTACTTTAAATCAATATGTCATGCCCGAAAACCTATAGATTGTACCAAAACACCAAAATTACTTTTTTTCCCAACCCACCCCATGGTCCCGGGGACCAATTTGGGCACACTTTTTAAAAAATCTGCCGGTACCATCGTGTCCAGCGGAAAAAAAAATCAGTCAAGAACCTATCACACAGAAATGAACACCACATTTCCCTGTTGCGCGTGGCGGTGGACCCGACGTATTAAGGTTGGGTGACCCCGATCGACAACCTCCCCTACACCATACCTCCCCCACTTTAATGGCCATCATTTGGTATCGGAGAAAGGTTTAGCATTTTTCTCAGTATCCTATGCACATGGAAATGTTTCCGTGCTAAATGTTATGAATAAATACATCGTCCCGGACCGCTTGTGTCGGCGCTGCATCGGCGGTTAGTGGGAATAATAGGGCAGACATGACCCTTTGGGCCATTTGATATTTGACCTTTGGAAACCTGGATATATGACCTTTGACACTCTTCACCAAATGAGGGATCCCATGTTGCACCTGATGATTCAAGTTTGGCTTCCAATTGAACTTCAACTTTTCAAATGAGGGCAATTTTACATTTTCAGCCTATTTTAGAACAACTTGACCCTCACATAACCTTTGACCTATGGTAATGCGACCTTTGACCTCATCATCAACTGGGATCCCCATGTTTGCACCCTATGATGCAAGTTTATTTCGGTTTCCATTGAACTATCAACTTTCAAATGAGTGCACATTTTCATTTTTCATCCTATTTTACAACTTGACCCTCACATGACCCTTGACCCTAAGTGACCTTTAACCTTGGCATGTGACCTTGACCTCATCACAAAGTGGGATGCATTTGACACCTTGGACCACAGGTTGGTTTAAAATCCATCAAAGATGAGAATATTACAGGCAAATGATTACTCCTTTCACAACAGACAGCAATAACACCAGCCATGCAACACAACATCAACCAACAGACTCACCAACGTGGACAAAGTGATCCCTATCTGATCCTATAGGGCAGGCGACACAAAACGTCCACCACAATGTGTCCACCACATTTATTTAACACTCACTGTCCTATATGCATCGATCACTAAAGGTGCGAACATACTAAAATTTGCGATCTCCGGGAAGCAAACAAGCCACTGTACAATAATTACTGAGTCGCCTGACCAAATTCATCATGGGGACTTTGTTCCCAGGTAGCGAGCAGATTTGCATATTAAACAAGAACAGTTTGTCACAAGAATTCATAATATAAATAAAGATAGCACAAAACCCCTGAGAAGTACTGAGACTAGCGTTGCAGTTTCAGGCAGTATTTGGCATCGAAAGCTTCCCCCCAGGATTTTGAAAACTTGGACAAATCACATTGGCCGCACTGATAATTGATTGCGTTGAAGGAAGTTCGACGAGAGATGCTAATTATGTTTAATTGTAGAATTCCTGAAAACATCTTAATAAATTATGTTATGATACACCAAGATATGGTCTTGCTGTGAGTTTTCAAAGTAAGTGCTCAACTCACATCTCGTACATACTTTTGAAACTCACGCTTGTGCATATCTCTGTGTATCATCTCAATTCTCCATTTTTTCATTAGAAACTTGGTATGCTGGTAATGGTAGACCGGATATTAAGCTGTCATTCTATTATTCCACTGGTCCTATTAAGAGACATACTGGCACATTTGAAAAATATGCGCGCTTCAAGATTTTTCCTTCAAAATCGATATTTTTGCATGGGTTTAAGCTTTTTATATCCAAAGCCCTCCCTCACCCCTAAATGATTAGACCAATCAGCTTTCCTTCTGGTTAAACGGAAATGATTTTTGTAATTTCGTCGCGGCGACGTAATTCACAGACGACGAATTGGCGTTTCACACAAGAACACCGCACGTCGTCTGGCATGTTCCACGCATCACATTGTTGACCGGTCTATAACCTTGTGGTTTTAATAATAATCAGTGAGTACGAGCCAACAAATTTCAGGTTATGTTTTTAAAACATCACATAAAAAAAATAAAAAGTTGGCCTACAATATCTGGATGGTACTTTATCCTCATATCAATGTCCCTATCTGTTTGGGGTCATGTTATATTTATGTGAAAATATATCTCTGTTCTCCAATGGCCTCACTCATTTAAAGGTCGATGGTCCAATCGCTAATACCTCGTCCCCAGAAGCTCAGATTTCACCCACGGAAGTGGTCGAAAATTTTGGTACCAGAAGGAATTTACTATTTTTCCTCATTTATACCCTGTGAAAATCTTAGGGCTAATGATGTTTGGTTTGGAGTTATAGCGAAGTGTACTCCATTTTGGATCGCACCGAAATTAGTTTTTATACACGTACTCTATGGGGTTCACAAAATCACGTTTCCAGCTGTCCACAACATCAAAACGGAATTAAATATCGTCGCGAAATTTCACAGATGAGGTTTGTGGGTGAAAGTCGTTCTATCAAGATGAAATTATATAATTTACAGTCAGGACCATACCCCTTTGAGTGCAAATTGAAGAATTTAAATATTTTGTGACAATTTGCCATTGCGCTTTAAGTTGGACATCGCATTTGGTGTCATGCCTAGATCTTGTTGTCCCCCCCGCCCGCCGCTAGTTTTCGGAACGGGACTATGAAATGAGCAGCTTCCGTCGTTCGTCCGTCCGGTCGTTCGTCCGTTTGCTAAAATGTAACCCATGTTGTATACATTTATCTGGAGTTCAGTAAAGGGTCGCCCAATGATGTACTTTGGTGGAAAAAGCGGGTGAATGAGTTCTCGACCTGATTAGCATTTTGGTGGTAACTATGCCAATTAATATCTAATTTGCATAATTTTACCAAAAATTACTCCTGCCCAGGCCCGTGCCAGTTTTTTGGAGTTCTGATAAGGCATATTGGCGATTCCCTATCCAAAGTGGACACGGAGAAAATACATTTTGCAAATAATTTCGAAATTAACAGGTCCCTCATCAATATTTGGTATCAATAACGAGGGACAAAAAGCTCCCTCCGGTTTGAGTGGGGGTTGCTGTGCCGCAGTATTATTGCATATATTTGCTCTAATTTTTTCTTCAAATAACATGATTTGAGGAACATTTAACCCTTTTCGAAGGGAAGTACACAACCTTGTCTCATTTGGCACTTCTCTAATAATTGTATTAATGTAATTTTGATGCATTATAGACAACAGTTCAACTTCTTACAGTAAAGGTAGTTTTTATTCCAGGTGAAGTCCTGCTTTTAGAATTTGTCATTATGTTGACATTCAAACTTGTGGACAAAGTGTAATGCGACTACCGTACTGCGACTAACCATCCATTTCCTTTGTAGCTACCATGGTAGCAGTGGTTCATATTCTTAATCCTTTGAACTAACGGCGGCTAAGTCGCCGATCAAATTACTATCTGTCAATTGGCCTTAAAAAATGGTCTGGGGACAATTTGGTGGTACGACTTTTGGTTGCACGACTTTGGTGTACGACTTTTTTTTGTTGAGTTGCCCGACCGAGTTCAACTTTATGACGAGTAACATGGCATTAGTTTCATAATCACCTCTGGCGTTTTTAGAGGACGCGGGGTGTTCTAAGTAAATACGCATGCGCACCCGCGCGTCTGGCTGTTTCAGAGGACGCAGGCGTATTTATTTAGAACACCCTGCGTCCTATAAAACAGCCAGACGCACGCGTGCGAATGCGTATTTCTTTAGAACACCCCTGCGTTCTCTTACCAGCCAGACGCCGCGTGTGCATATGCGTATTTACTTTATAACACCCTGCGTCCTCTGAAACACAGACGCGCGCGTGCGTATGCGAATTTACTTTAGAACCCCCTGCGTCTTAACAGACAGACGCGCGTGTGCGTAGGCGTACTACTTTGAACCCCTGCGTTCCTCTGAAGACAGCCAGAGCGCGCGTGTGTATGCGTATTTACTTAGAACACCCCCGCGTCCTCTAAACATACAGAGTAAACTCATGCCATTGTTAACTCGGTCTAAAAGTTAACTCGGCTCGGGAAACTCAACAAAAAAAGTCGTACCACAAAAGCCGTGCCACAAAAAGTCGTACCACAAATTGTCCATCCCTTGAAAAATGTAAAAGTCTTCATTTTCCGGGCACATATAGAAATGCTGGAACTTATAGAAATGAGTCGAAACAAGCCTATCCTTGTTGGTGTTTTAGATGGCTTTCAGACACTGCAAACACTTGGAAGGCCACCTCTAAAGCTACTGAATTCTTGTTACAACTTATACAAACTGGCCCGTTCCCACGGGTTAATCTTTGAGAACTAACGGCCGACTAAGTCGCCTGATCAAAAGCTTACTACAATGTCAATTTTGGCTTAAAAAAATGTAAAAATTCTCATTTTCCTGGGGCACATTCAGAAATTAGCTGGAAATGATAGAAATGAGTCGGAACAAGCCTAAAGGCCATGTTTGGTGTTTAGATTGCTTCCCCAATCACCTGCAAACGGTGGAAGGCACCCTCTAGCTCTGAATTATGTGTAAACGGAATGATTTTGTAATTTAACGTAGCCGGCGACGTTAAAATTCAGCAACGACGAAATTGGCGTTTAACACAAGAACACCACTCGCCTGCATTTTCCCCACGCTATGCACATTGTTTGACCGGTCCTATAACCTTTGTGGTTTTAATATTCAGGAGTACGAGCAAAAATATTCATGTAATACCCATTGGTTGATTAAAGTTTGGAACATAAATTGCCTACAATTATCTGGAGGCTTTATCCTCATATCACTGTCCCTATCTGTTTTTGGGGTATGTTATATTATAATTGTGTAAAAATATCTCTGTTCTTCCATGCCTGTCTATCATTTAAAGGTCCATTGCCGTCGCTAATAGCCCTCGTCCCCAGAAGATCAGATTTTTACGGAAGTGGTTCGAATTTTGGTACCAGAAGAAAGTTACTATTTTTCCTCATTTTACCCTGTGAATCTTAGGGCTAACTGATGTTTTTGGTTTGGGAGGATGAGCGAAGTGTACTCCAGTTTTGATCGACCAATATTAGTTTTACACAGTACTCTATGGGGTTCACAAACACGTTTCAGCTGTCACATCAAAACGGATTGAAATTATCGGCGCGAAATTTCACATAATGGGGTTTTTGGGTGAAGGCCGTTCTAAATCAACGATGAAAACTTTAATATTTAAATCGGACCATACCCCTTTAAGAGCAAATTGAAGAAAGTTAATATTTTGTGAAAATGTGCCAGTGCCGCTTTAAGGTTGAATCATCGGCTTTGGTGTCATGCCATATCTTGTTGTCCCCGCCGCCGAACGAGTTCGGAACGGGGACTATGTAATGAGCCGTCCGTCCGTTCGTCCGTCAGTTCGTTCGTCTGTGGATAAAAGTTAACCCTGTTGTATAAACATTTTTATCTGGAGTTCAGTAAGGGCGACAATGAATGTAACTTGTGGAAAGAAGCGGTTATGAGTTCTCGACCTGCATTAGATTTTGGGGGTAAAATATGCCAATTAAGTATCTATTTGCCAATTTACGAAAATTATCCTGCAAGGCCGTGTACAAGTTTTTTCTGGAGTTTTCTGTAGCATATGGGCGATTCCATGCCAAGTGGACACGGAAGAAAAGTACATTTTTGCAAATAATTTCAAATTACAGGTCCCATCAGCAAAATATTTGGTATCAATAAAGAGGACAAAAAGCTCTTCTGTTTGAGTGGTCTTACCGTAATTTTACATATATTTGATATATTTGTTCTTCACATAACCTGAGTTGTTGAGGAAAATTTTTTCACAATTTTCGATGGGAAACAGTACACAACCTTTTCCATTCATTTCACTTCCTGAAGTAAGTGTAATTATGGTAATTTTTGCTGGACAAATTAATAGACAACAGTTCAAACTCTTACATCAAGGTAGTTTTTTATTCTGTGAAGTCCTGCTTGAAATTTGATCAGTTACTTTGACATTCAAATTGTGGACAAAGTGTTGAATGCGACTAACCGTATGCGACTAACCATCCCATTTCCTTTGTATCTACCATGGTAGAGTTGGCTTCTATTCTTAATCCTTTGAGAACTAAACGGCGAATAAAGTCGCCGATCAAAATGTACTACATGTACAATTTTGGCTTAAAAAATGGATGGTACAGATTTTGGTACGACTTTTTGTGGCACGACTTTTGTGGTACGACTTTTTTGTTGATTTTCCGATCCGAGTTAACTATTTATGAACCGATGTTAACCATGGCATGAGTTTCATACCCTCTGGTGGCTGTGTTAGAGGACGCAGGGTTGTCATAAGTAAATACGCATACGCATGCGCACGCGCGTCTGGCTGTTTCAGAGGACGGGGGTATTTACTTTATAACACCCCTGCTCCTCTAAAACTGCCAGACGCTCGTGTGCGTATGCGTATTTACTTTAGTGAACACCCCTGCGTTCTCTTAAACAGCCAGACGCGCGTGTGCGAATGCATATTTACTTTAGAACACCCCTGCGTCCTCTGAAACAGCAACGCGCGTGTGCGTATGTATTTACTTTAGGAACACCCCGGCGTTCTCTTAAACAGACAGACGCGCGTGTTGCGTATGCGTACTTACTTTAGAACACCCCTGCGTCCCTCTATAACAGCCAGACGCGCGCGATGTGTGTCTGCGTCATTTACCTTAGAACACCCCTGCGTCCTCTAAAACGCCAGAGGTATGAAACTCAGGCCATTGTTAACGTCGTCATCAAAGATTAACTCGGCTCTGAAAACTCAACAAAAAAAGTCGTACCACAAAAGTCGTGCCCACAAAAAGTCGTCCACAAATTGTCGCCATCCCTTAAAAATTAAAAAGTCTTCATTTTCCGGGCAACAATTTCAAATTGGCATGGAAATGTATGAAATAGTCGAACAAGCCTATATTACCTTGTGTTGGTGTTTTAGAGGCTTTCCAGATCAACCTCAAACTTGGAAGCCAACCTCTAAATCTACTGAATTATGTGTTACAAACGTATACAAAACTGGACAGTTCCCAAATGGTTAATCTTTGAGAACTACGGCGACTAAAGTTCGCCGATCAAAATTACTACATGTCATTTTGGCTTAAAAATGTAAAAGTCTTCAGTTTCCGGGGCACATTCAGAATTAGCATGGTACATGTATAGAAATGAGTCGAAACCAAGGCCTAAAGGCCATGTTGGTGTGTTAGATGGCTTTCCAGATTCACCTGCAAACACTTGGAAGGCCACCTCTAACGCTACTGAATTATGTGTTACCAAACGTATACCAAACTGGCCAGTTCCCAAAGGTTTAATACCCTAATCTTAATCAGTTACATTAGGTACCATTACATGAACTCAAACTAATTGGAATGCGTCTTGTTTGAGGGTCAGTGAATGAAATGGATGTCGATTTTTGGCATGTCCTTTTTCGTAATGCGACTAACCAATATTCTAATCAATGTCATGCGCGAAGCAAAGAACATTCAGTTGATTTACTATCATTAGATTGAGCCAAAGTTCGAGTTTGTCCATACACAAAAAATCAAGAACAAGGTCAACTTATATTGAAATCACATTGCTTCAGACCAAAAGAAGAGCGAAAATTGTAATGCGACATAACGTGGAATCGCCCATATAGATGATGTAACTTGGTGGGAAGGAAGCGGGCTGAAAAGTTCTCAACCTGATTAGATTGTTGGGCTTATTTCTGGGCAAATTAAGTATGCAAATGAGCTAATTAATATGCAAAATCAGCGTAATTGCTATATTTTTGCAACGGTACATCGGAATACTGAAAATTCCTGCGCTGCATGAAGCCGATCATGGGCACATCCTTTTGCAATTTAAAAGATGTGATATATGCGGCTTAGGTATGCAAATGAGCTATTAAATCTGCACTAATTATTCGTGCTCTGATATGGTAACGTCAGATAGCAAAATTCCTTCGCTACATGAGACGACTATGGCATAGGGAGGGAGTGGGGTGTTTGCGGTGTGTTGAGGGGGTGTTGTATGTTGTGGGGTGTTGGGGAGGGGGTTGGGTATTGCCGGGGTGTTGGGGAGGGGTGGGGTATTGTGGGCGTGTTTGGGAGGGGTAGGGGTTTGCATTGTTGGGAGGGGGTGTTTGGACGGGGGTAGGGTGTTGGGGAAGGGAGTGACCTGGTTTGCGGCTTAGGTATGTTCAAAGAGCTAATTAACTATGCATTTGCTGTATCTCTGTACAGTAATCGGATAGTAAAATTCCTTTCGTTACACCGAGACTACAATTCCATATAGGAGGGGGTGGGGTGGTTTGCAGTGTGTTGGGGGGGGGTTGGGGTATTGCGGCGTGTTTGGGGAGGGGGGTGGGGTGGATTGCTGGTGTTGGGGAGGGGGTGTTGTGTGTAGGGTGTTGGTGGCCGGAGGGGGTAGGGTGTTCATGTTGTTGGGGAGGGGGTTTGCGGGGTTTTGGGGAGGGGGTCGCGGGGAGTGGCGTGTTGGGGAAAGGGAGGTGTTTACGGGGTTATTGGGGTGGTGGTTGTTGCGGGGGTGGGTGGTTGATGGTGGAAGGAGGGTGTGGTTGTTTGCAGAGTGTTTTGGTTGTCGGGGTGAGGTGGTGGTGGTGGGGTGTTGGGGAATGGGATGGGTGTTACAGTGTGTTGGGGAGGAGAGAATGGGTGTTGAATGGTGTTGGGGAGGGGGTTGGGGTGTTGTAGTTCCATTTATTGCATGTTAGTGATCGCAACATCGGCGGGTACCTATTTTAACGCATCGCGTAAATACAGATCGCCTTGTTGAAATTGTAGTGAAATGTTGGGTATTGATGAAAAACATGCATACCAAAGGACGGCATGGCGGTGGCGGCCAAGCTTCATTCATAGCGGCAAAACTGCCCGACGAGTCATTGGACGAGCCTGAACGGTGACCGGAATTTGAAGACGGTCACTGTACTCGTTTATAAATAGGCATGCGAGGGGGGGTGGGCGGCCAAGGATAGGCGGTCGTTTTTGCCGTTCTCCATAGGTTTTCGCACGTAATAACAAAACTTGAAATATTCTAAAGTCGAAATCTTTTATTAACTAATAGTTTCCCCAAAATCCTTGCAGTTGAATCAACTCCAGTGTAAGTATTTTTTTCTCTTGTATGAATAACGTTACAACGGGAGCCTTTTGAACGAGGCTTGTTTGACCTCCATGTTCAATCGCAGGGTCACTGCTATTTATAGCTGCGGACCTGTACCAGGCCCGGTACCAGGTTAGCCTATGCACCACCGGAATATAATTCGTTGACCTGCATGTAGCAACCTCTCATGTCCGGTCTTTAAAATACGATTTGATGATAGTTTTGCGCACAATTATGCACCAACCGACTAATCAAGGCAATTTGGATCGGTCGTAGCTCCGTACGGGAATTCCCACCCGCCACTCACTGATCTATTTATAACGCGTACAGTGACTTCAAATTCCGTCACTGTTCAATGCTGCGTCCAATGACTCGTTCGGCAGTTTTGACCGCATATTGAATGAAGCTTGGCCGCCACGCCTGGTGGGCAGGATACGCAGAGAGAAGCGCCCTCACTAGTTGTTACTAAAACGAAAAAAAAAATGATGCAGGGTGGGTAGGACACTATCTGCCGTTTGGGCATTGGGGATTTCCAAACGGTAATTTGGGGAACTGCTACGTGGCTTTACTATGCCATCTTGGTCCCAGTGCATTAACAAATCATCCCTTAACCCTTTGTTCAAAAAAACCCCCCCTCTTAGTTATATCATGATAAATTAAGAAAAAATATTGGCTTTCAAAATCGTCGGGGGTTAGTGGATTAACCCGATGCAAATAGGTAATTCCAAAAATACGGTCATTTAGATTTAAAATGTCGTGACCAGGCCTAACTAGTCTTTAGTCAAGTCGGTGTCCGTTTCGATATGCGTAAGAGCGCCCCTCCTACGTAAAGTATTTGCAGACAAACTAGCACCCGGAAGTTGCTGCACGTTTGAATTTTGCTGTTGCTGTTAGGTTGGCATGTCCTACCCCCCCTGAGATGAGAGTGTCATTTTGTGATATTGGCGTATACATAGACTCGGTTTTCATGAGGTATTCATGCTTTCTTCTACTAAAATTGCCCATCAAAAGCTAAAAGCATGTGAAAACAACTCCAAATTGGAGGGGGTTGAGTTCTACGTAGCAAATCCACCAAACTTAAATAATACTACTTCAAAATCTCATTGATATAATATTTATGATATTATGTGACAGGGTCTTTCTTAATAACAGAAGTGGTCATTTGGATATGGTTCAGAGCTCAGGGCAAATCTGGGGACTATTACACAATAGTAATTCTTGTGCACAGTTGTGTCATGAATAACAAGCTTACTGTATTTGCGAACGAAACAGAATCATTGTTTACACTCCCTTGGTATTGTAGACAAATGGTCCAAAATGGGGCATTGGTGAAACAATTAAAACTGTTTATTTTTCCCTTGAAAGTAATTGATAGTTATAAGTTGGGGTTGAGCTTTTTTTATGGTTGAAACTAACAAACATCCATATAATTTAATTTTTCTGTATCATCAAACACATTACAAAAAAACAGGTGGTTGCTACATCACCTTTTTTTTATGAGTTGCGTATTGCGAGGAAATACTGAAGTTACCGGCTTGTCATAATTTTCAAGGGGAACTCACAACTGTAATCATTGTATCACGCAGATCACGTTAGATTTTGCAGTGGGGTTGTTTCTAGTTAAATAGCGGGTTTTTTTAATTTTTTCACCTAAAGTCATTTTCTCACTGTATCAAACACTTGATTTAAAAAGCCAACATGAGATTTTGTTTATAAAAAAACACATCTGAAGTTTTAGCCTTAAAAGGACCTGATTCTCTAGGTGGAAATATATTCAATGGAAAAAACAAATAGGGAATTTAAAAAAAAATTAGGGAAAAACAAAAATTCAGGTTTGGGAATAAATTGATTATTTGATTTGATTTTATAGTATTTTTGACTTTATTGCTTCTCGTTACCACAGGATTAATTTATAGCTGTATTACACATAATTAGAACAGTGTTTAAACCAGACCCACCCCGATAGAAAAACTTTACCCCTTTCCTGAAACCACATGCAACAGGTGGTACTATACCTTGCAGACTCTCATTTCTGTTCATTTAGTACCCCTACACAAAACCATTATCAGATATTGGTACCTAGGTTTGTCTAACTTTACATCTCCTTGGCTGGCCATTGACAGTCTAAAACAATGGATTAAAACTGTTGTACAACAAACACAAATGATTGGCAAATAGAGCTGAGTACTTGGATGTAAACAGGCCACTGTGCATGCCTACAACAATGATATATGCATAATAATATGTGCACACAAAAAATAATGTTGACTATCTTCAGTAGATAGCAGTTGGTTTGGAATTAAATATATATATATATGCACAAAACCATTTGAAATCTTTAGTAGTTGCAGGTTGGATTGCATAATGTCGCACAAACAATGTGACATCTTCAGTAGATAGCAGTTTGGATTCAAATATGTACACCCAAATCTTGACTATCTTCAGTAGACAACAGGTTGATGTATAATATGTACACACAAACAATTTGGACTATCTTCAGTAGATAGCAGTTTGGATGCATAATATGTACACACAACAATTTGATATCTTCAGTAGACAACAGTTTGATGTATAATATGTAACACAACAATTGAATATCTTCCGTAGATAAACCGTTGGGAATGCATAATATGTACACCACAACAATGGCTATCTTCAATACACAATGGCCTACACAAAAAATGCATGATAAGCATTCTGGAATGGTGACGACTATAGGCCATGGTAGGAAGAAGAAAAAAAAACAAAAAAAACCAAAAAAACCAGAGATTTATAAAGGGGATTTTTTTTTAAATTGCGCAATCATGTTGAAAAAGTATGCCACATTGTCCGAGGTTAGGGTAATTCAAAAAAGGATAGTCTGTACTAACTGGCAGCTTAGAGGTGCACAGAGAGATTTGGAGGCACCCAAATCAAATCTATTGTCATAATGTAAGTTCATATAGACTAGACAATAAATAGATTTCATTACCTTGTATCTGACTACAGAAGAAATGTCTTAACGTAAAAGAGGGAAAAAGCGTGAGTTTGATTTCAATATAAATACATAGGCTGAATTTGGTTATTTGCTTCTATTTGGACCAAACCCGGAACAACTATGGTGAGCGTAGACACGTACATGGCCGCTATTTTTCCAGGCTCTATTTCATATTGGAAAGGCCATTTCCAGCAGCCAGTATCGGGATTCCGATATTAATTATCCTAATTACAAAATTCCTTCTTTTGGCGACTATATAGACATTGTAGAGCTTAAACCATTCACAGGTATAGTTTACTAGCCACCATGCAAACTGTGCAAAAATCTCAATGGTTTGGAAAATTGGGGTGGTTACTCTTCCAAAATGTGCTGTTATTGCTTTAAGAGAATAATTTATTATGCATGTTGGAAGATGCACCAAGGAATTAGGTTTTCTGATGATAAAGCAACCGAAACACAAAATGCCATAAAATAGTGTTGGTATCTGCTCTATCACCGTGAAAACACCTACTTTGAAATATCTCAGCTCTGCAATATTATGCTTTTTTTTACTACCTGCTACTTAGTTTGTGGTTTGGAGGCAAAGCAGACCTATATGCTCCACCAAACCCTTCTACTCACAAGCTTAAACTATTACAGGAGATCAAATGTGTTGGGAAAAACAAGAAAAGAGTTAGCCCAGCTCTCAACAGAGCGCATTACCGCCAATCATAAGTGTGTTGACAATTGGAAACGATGCGAGAAGAGAGGAGGAGACACAACGAATAAGAATGGAAACATAACCAGCCCAGGATCCGTGCGACGAATCAATACTTACTGATTTTTGTATATAGTCGGTTTTTATTCCTCAGTTCATTAAAAGTTTCGGGGGCGTGTCGACGATTCCATGTATGAGAGGTTACATGTTTACCCAATCAATACAATAGAAATTCTGTCAAGATACTGGATCAGATTAAGGCCCAATAATTAAAAAATGTCCCTTTCTCACGAAGCAAATGGTACAAGGCAATGACTGCATAAAATTCCACACACTAAACTTGAACAAACTCTGAAGCATTTCAACATAAGAAAATGATATGAATAAGTAATTATAACTAACCAAGTTCTTTAAGTCAATAAGGAATATTAAAAATCTGATACGTGTACATTTATTCTGCTCCAGGAAATTATCCCAAATTGTCCAATCATTTATCTATATAGTTCTTAGAGTTTGGTCAGTCATAACAAACTTCAATATTTAAGTGGCCTCATCCTATCTTCACCCAGCCATCGATGTTCACGACACTTAATCCGTTCTTGATTGACACCAAACAAAGGACAATCGATAGCGTTGTCTCAAAAACACTACGACCATAGGCGTAAATCCCGGGGGGGGGGGGGGAGTGGGGGGATATATTCCTCCCCAATATTTTGATGAGGGGGTATGGTCAATACGATCATCCCCCCCCCCCATGTGAATGCCCATTCATGTGTTTTGACCCAAATACCTCTATTTTAACCATAATATTTTAATTGGAAATTTTATTATTTTTTAAAGAGACGTGCATTATGTTCTAATTACAATTATATTCAATGATTTTAGATTCTAAATGGCAAATATTTAGCGCGCTTCGCGCGCCATGGCTAGTATTGGATCTTTTCAGCAAAACTCCATTTCAGTATAATTTTCTAACTCCGTCCCACCCCCCCCCCCCAATTCCAAAAAGAAATTTACGTCACCGTTACGCAATCCTGTTAAATCCAATCTGGTATGAAGCCTTTATAATTCTATACAAAAAAAGTTAATGTAATTGGGTTTAAAGCATCTTAATCTGTGAACAAAGTTTAGCATTCCAGCTTTTAATACGGCGTTGTAAAAGTTTTTGGTCTCAACAAATCCCCTCCGCCATTAATTCGTACCCTCGACAATATTGCGTTTAACGACAGGAATAAAAAATCAGACTATAATCTTTCCGGAAAATGCCAGTGTGGCGCAAGTGTGGAAAAAAACCAAAGCGCACATTTTTTTTCACCACTTGTGTGTGCAATAGCCATTTCCAGGAAAAGATTAAATAAAATTCATCCTTGTTGCCTGGAAAACTAATAAAATAGTTAAAATTTCTAATCTAAATACTTGCTGTTGAGATTGGGCAGGCAGGGAAAGCAATAATTGAAATGTGTTCCTGGTTTGGGAAAGGTGTAGCACAGGATTTTTTAAACAAAAACGAACAAACAGACACAAAAACAAAGAACAAGACAAAGGACATAGACACCATAAGGACACTCTAAATACCCATCCAAAGCACACTCACATTTTGAAGAAGTCATGGTAGGCCTAAATCCAAAAATTTTGCATCAAGGCAAAAAAAGGAATCCATCAAGCTCAAAGGTCCAACCTTTTTAAAATTTGCCTTCATATTCATTTTCCATTCTTCAGCAATGTTGTATCGTGTTCTTTTAATTGATGACCATATTCAGAAAGGCAGGACAAATGGCGTCAGTTCCTGGGAGCTTACACATGTGGACTATCAAAACTCCATGCAAAGAAAAGAGAAATGAAGGACTCCAGTATCAGTTCTCACGTGTCAAGAGCCACCAAACATTTCTCAGAAGTTGGAGATGCAAAATAAAAGACTCCCTGGAAACAGGATTTATTGAAAAACTAATTCATTCAACAGATTGGAAACCTTTTCACATTAACCATATTTCACTCGCCAAGTTCTTGACCATTTTTCAGCAATCTCATTTTGGTATAACCCTATAGAGCGAAGCTGTATCAAACCTCTGCTCGACGTTTCCCTTTATTTATATGCTTTTATATAGCAATTATGGTATAAATTTTCTCATAGGTAAAAAGTGAAATGGGGGGATGGATTATGATATTTTGTTCAAATTTAGGCGCTATATAATATTTTATTACCATCAATTCCATTTGTATAGGGTCAAATCGGAAGCTGCTCCAATTTTGCGTATAAAAATGATAGTGGTTCATCAGTTTTGTACACATTAGTTTGTAGCATCGCAATGAATAGTTATCATGTTATGGGCAGTGGGGGCGTAACCAGCTTTTATTTCCAGGGGCAGAGGGGGGCAATTGGCATTGCCTCTTTGACCTTTCTCGGTAAGTAACATTTAATAATCAACTATACTTTGGAGTCCTCTTTCCTCAGGCAAGATATGATTCAAATTAATTTTGATGTTGAACCTGTACAAATTGAAGTCATTTTCCTCTATTACTCCAAACAAACCAATGGTCGTAGGGGTACAAACTATATATTTTCAGAATCCTTATGAATGAGTGGACAATATGGCTACATTCCAAGTGAGGGAGCATTTTAAGGTTTGACCCCTGTGTTGCTAACCCTTACATTGGCCCCTATTGAGAAGGTGATACCACAATTTGAGAAGTACTAAACTTACCTGCATTGATAGAGAGGGGCCATACTTAACACTTACCAAAGGTTGTGATACCTTTTCCTTAGTGGGGGGGGGGGGGGGGCTAATAACGAACTCCTTAAATAAGGCCCGATGATATTCTGCTTCTGGTCTATAGCAATTGGAGAAATCAGCTATACCATTGCTGAAGAATTGGTTGGTATACAGAGGGCTTGTGAAAAAAATAAAAATAAAAAGATTAATTGGGTCAAGGTACATTATTTAAAATATTGATGCCAGGGCCCCCTCAGATTATCCCCTAGTCACAGTAAAGTGGGCCGACCCCACTGCCCGTCACTTCGCACACGATCCTAAGGGGCCCCACCTTAATCTGCTGCCAGGGCCCTTTTCCTTAACTATTGTCTGTTTCCTAAGAATGGAATAGACATGTTTGGAACTTCAGCTGATCAATTAGAGAAGTGTAATTTTGTTAAAAACGTGTCCTGAATATTGTTGGGATTCTGAAAACAATCAACAATTCCTAATGTCTTTTATCAAAAGATATATTTTTTTCCTGTCAGTAATGGGATTATCAATTACAGTAACATTCAAATGGATCACAAATGAACAAATCGAAATATACGCATCCCATTCATTCCAAAATGGGTAGAAAAAGATTCTTTTTTTTTTATTCCACCAGGCCCGTACGGGCGGGGGGTCGGGGGGGTGGGGGTTTGTTGTTTTGTTGTTGTTGTTGAAGGGGTGGGGGGTGGTGGGGTGGGGGGTGGGGGTGGGGGGTACGAAAGGGCAAAAGGACACTTTTTGCTGAATTTTGTGATAAAAAATTCCAAAATCTAGAGAAATGTGACAAAAAAAGTCCACATTTGGGTGATGAAGGTTCAAAATCAAAAAAGACCATTTGGGGGGGGGGGGTGGTCCACTGTTAGCAAAAAAGGTCCACTTTTTTGATGTCCCGCACAAGAACGGTGTTCAACCAAATTGGCTATCTGAAGATGGAAATCAGAGCAGCCTAAATTCTCCTTATTTTCTGAGCCACCCATAACCATAATTTTTATAGTTCAATCATTATCTCTGATATTGATCTTCGTAAGTGTTCTATCAATTTCTCAACTGGAAAAAATAACCTTCCTTCACTTTCATGCTATTCCTGGAAATTTCAAATATTTTGACTCTTCGGGGTGGATCCATGATTGTGTCTTTAAGAGTTACCCCATTTAATTTAGTTTAGGTATTAAATTAAGGTCATAAATGGATGTAAAATTGAGAGAAAAAAAATACCCAGAGTCTTAAAAGTATTTGATCTCCATTTAAGACCTGAAATGGAAGAAAATTGAACCCTTATAAACTACCGATATTCGATATGAATAGCTAATAAGTAGACAATTATGTTTGCAACCCGAAATGAGCAAACTTATCAAGGAGAGCCTGAAGGGTCTGAAAGAATCCTAATTCCCCTCTAAAACATTTGTGGTACACAGCCCGTTAAAATTATTCTTTTTTCCATATCCTCCACCTTACTACCTTTAATATCATCATTACAGGGCATTGAAATAGCAAGAATCGGATACGTAAAAAGGAAAATAGAGAAATAGGACAGCCTTGCAAAATCCCTCGACATATCAACAGGACTACTGAGAAAACCATTCTTAATAATATTATTGTCATGACTTTAACCTATCAGTATATCACAAAATCTAGAAGAAAGAACCTCAAATAGAATATCATGTTCAACACTGTCGAATGCTTTTTCGATAGCTAGAGAACAGTTGACCACAGGGAAATCTAACCATCAGCTATACTCAATCAAGATCAATAATATGAAGACATTAGCCAATATTCCGACCCCAGGATTCCGACCTTTCAGGAAACCATTTGCTCTTCATGAATGAGATGTAAAGACTGGCTCATATAGTTTGACAATTTGTAATCCGTGGTCAATAAGAACATAGACGATCATTGAACATACACTATTAAGTACCCGACTTTTATAGGACAAAGTAAATGTTGGGTGCAATATCAGGCAAATAGAATATATTTATTTTTAACCATTTTCGGATACATCAGGTAATACAATTTCTTCCAATAAAATATGTTTTTAAACCAAACATAGTGACAATTTCATCACTTCGCCACGGATTTTCATTTTCTATGTTTGACTCTATTGATATTCACGTATTCCATCAAAGTAACAAAAGTAAGGAAATATTACAAAATTCATCAAACAGGTTATTTCTGTCAAATGAATAGACGGCAAGCCCCGCGGTTGATCAAACGAACGAGGTACCAATATCCGAATACGGGAAAATTCAGAGAAAAAATAGAACTTTTGCAAGATGAATGTATGCCGGAGGACCGCTGCTCCGCCACTCGTACAAACCAAGGGAAAGGTACAGGCAAACAATGCCACTCACCAAAAAAATATGACATATTCAAAATCAACTATTTGTGTTGAAATATAGACTTTTTCATTCACATTATTATTTTGTGGAAACGAGGCCGTGTTAATTTGTGTTCCCTTTTTAACGAATTTGAAAATAATGTTTTGCCCCTACTTTTGGTTGGTTTCTTTGTGGAATTCTAATTTTATTGCTTATTTGTATTGTCGTATGCGCCCCTGCCTGTTGCTGTGGTAATAAATTTCATGCAAAAAATTCTTTGGAAGTGGTTTCCATGGGAGGGGGGGGGGGTTCCATGGAACCCCCTTTGTCCACCAACAGAAGTAGGAAGACCTTTGTCCACTTAAGTGTTAGTGGTTTTCGGGGGCCCCAAGATATTCCATCTCCCAAAATATAATCACCAAAGTGTTATAGAAGAGATGACAGCATTCTCGATTTCTCAATGTTGGCTCCTGAGTCCCTCGCCCAGCTTTAGCGGGGATTTATGTTTTGGGCTTTATGTTTGTTCAGTATTTCACTAAGTAAGATTGACTATTGAGTATTATTCAGAAAGAACAATATTTTGTAACGCTCATAATAAGAAGAATAATGATCCAATTGTATTTGTGGTGGAGAGAAACAATAATGCTATGTGTTCCTTTCGCGTAATTGATTGCAATCATATCCATGGTTTTTCCTGTTACAAAACTGCGCCATGCGCCATCATCATTTGAGGATGAGAGGCCATTTACGTTCGCTGGTTCTCTGATGCTACCCTCTACGAGATTACATTGCGCACACAAAAACACAGGGGAACCACTCATTCGTGGACGTATGGTTTGGTTTTTTGGGCCCGAGAAGCTACCTGCACTGCGTTTTGGGTGTTTACGTTACCATTCATTGCAGTGTATGCACTGTGTGAAATAAGTACCGGATACTGTGCCCAAAATTTCTCTTGATTTTCGCGTTCCCGGGAATGGTCAGCTGGAAACATTTGGCGGAAAACTGTCTAATAAGGAGCTGCTGAAAAAATCCTCGTCGGAGGAACCCAGGGGTTTTGCCCGCAAAGGATGAGCCGGGTGCGACAGAAAAAATGTTCTGAGATAAAATCGCACAAGTTTATCGCTCGCTTCTTCAAGCAGCCCAACATTTTGTAGCCACTGCCAAAGATTTGATATGGTAAGTACATACGTACAGTGACACTTGTTACCTGAGATTTGTGCGCACCCAACTGATGTGCTGACACCCGCTGGTTCTGCAATGCATAGAGACTAGAGGGTTTCATGGTTAGGAAAATATAAATTGTGACCATTTTATGTAGCCAAATTTTGCACCTTTCCTGCTGGCCATAATGGGTTTTGTAAAAAAGTGATGATGCGAGGAAATCTAAGGTGGTTTGTATTGCTAATACCAACCAACGTGACACATGGGCAGGGCCTTCTTCTTGGCTTCCTAATGCTGACAGCTAGGCGATGCTGCAAATTGCAAGGGAACGGAAAATGATGCTTATTTATATTCTGCTGCAGGGTCAAGTAATCAGTAGCTTGCAGCTACTGCAGAAAGAAATGGTTATGACTATAGTCAGCAGTTACAAGAAATTACACAAAATGATAATAAACTACCAACAATCAACAGTACATGATAGCTTACCCAAAACTGACTCTACAGACAGAACAGGTTTGTTGTGGGCTTTGCATTTGACAGAATTGTGACTCCCTGATTGGTAGTGATGGAAGTTGGCACTCTTTGGGGGAAAAACCCCCCAAAGTTGGTCACTGTTGTTCATCATGACAGATTATAGTTGGACCTAGTTACACACACATCTCGAAAAAATGTTTAATTGCCCCGTTTCCCCGGGAAAGAGATTCTGATTTTCCATGAGGTAAGACCGGTTCCAAGTCACTTCCATTAAATTATCAAAAGTTTAATTAGAGGGGCATTTTGTGATCCACAGGCTCATCCCCCAATTTGCCGAGCAAAGAAATTAGATTTTATATCATTCAGGCCCACGTATAGTATGTGTGCCTAATCTAATGAGCAAATTCAATCTACTCTGAAAGATTCGTAATTTTGTATTTTCTTTCTGTAAAGGAAAAGAAATTCAAACACCGTAGTAGCCTTATGGTAGGAATGTCACAACAGTCCCTTTTTTTCTGAAATACCATTGCATTCAATGTTGAAAAGTGTTAGTTAAAAACAAATGAGGAACACAAAAAACCCAGCATTTATTTTCAATCTGATTTCAGGTTTAAAAAGCAAAAGGATGGGTATATCCTGCTCAATTGGGTAAAATGATTGGCGAGGAGGAAACCATAAGCTCACCAAAACAGTTGTGTTAAAACGGCAGAAATACAAGCAAACCGAGTCATGGCACCATAAAAGAGCAGGTGTTTTGTGGGTCCCAGGACGTTTCGTGTCAGGGTAAATGCCGCGGGGGTGTATTTCGAAATCCGATTTTGCCAAATTTGGATTATATCATCATGACGATAGTTATATGAATACCTCATGAAGAAATAATTCGAGGTCCAATTTGTATATTTGCTCTCAGAGCTTTTCAAATTTTCCTCAATTTTGCCCATTTTTTCTCATTTTTTGATATTTGGAACTTTCGTGGAGTCCTTTTGTTAAACTTCACACATGGTACATTGTCTATATTTTGTCATAGTTAAACCAAGTTTCAGTAAAAAGCTTCAAAAACAGGGATCACTCCGCCATTTTGACCTTTTGTTTTAATTTCAGTTCGGTGCCACGATGTACAGCAATTTTCCATAGGTCAACATTTCAGAAAAGCATTGGAAATGAAAATATTTAAAAATCGAACTGCGATCTGTCAATGGATTTCTTTAGTTTTTGATTAACAATATTTTGTTCTTTTTATCAATATGGAAATCAAACCGGACTTTGAATACTTTCACACATATATTCTAATTATGTCGAATATCCCTAACTATGGGGCAACTGGTGCAAGTAATTTGCTCATAAAACACGAAAACACAACATTGGAATAAAACTGAAATCTGGAAATAACCTTTTCGTGAGGATATCTAGGAATCATAAAACAAAAATAAATGTTCTTTGATCACGAAAAGCACCTTTAACAGCCCAGAGGTTCCGTGAGGATTTCCTGGGCAGAACTTCTAAAAGTCCCCACTTACATGTACTTGAGCCATTGGATGGTTTGACATGTATGTGCCTTTGGATATGGTGGATGTGTCCTTAGAGAAAGGGGGGCCACCTTGAGTCAATACGCTGGCATAGTGTACAATCAGTGGCGGCCGCCAGACCTCTTTTCTGGAAGGGGGGGGGGGAAAATGGGGGGGTGCAAAGTGAAACTTTTTTTTGGGGGGGGGCAAAAAACAACAAAAGTGGGGATAATTCTGGGGTGGCAAAGTATCAAATATTTGGAGGATTTTTAACCCATTTTGGCCAAAACGGTGATTTTCCAAAAATGTTGGGATTTATGGCCCCCCAAAGTGCCGAATTTTGCCAAAAATTCTCATTTCTTCTTTAGGAGGGGAGGCGGGCAAACTGGAGGCAAGAAAAAAAATTGGGCGGGGTGGGCAAAAAGCCCCACCATCTTGCCCCTCCCCAAAACCCCCACCCTAACTTATTTACCATGGTTATGGTTTCAAGAACAAGTTCAGTTTGGGCACTTGTTCCGAATTATGCCATTAGAGTATTAAGGGGCATTTTGTGATCCACATTCCTCGCCTCCCCCCGACTTACTAAAATAAGTTGAGATTTGCATATCATCTGAACTGTTAACATTGTTAATAACCATCTGTACCTAATCTGAGATGAAAATTCGGTTCATATTTGTAAGAAATTCACAAATTGGATTTCTGTCCGTAACCGTAACTGGCAGAAATATTGTTATAGTGGCCAATATGGGACCAGGGAAAACAAGCATTAGCTCGTAACACCAAAACCGCAAGGTCGGGCTCAAATAGAAAAT
>JAMKCH010026576.1:0-36144 GCA_023653785.1 Ophioderma brevispina
CCCACATAATTTTTTTCTGAACACATTTATGATACTTGGCTGGCTGGCTGGTAAGCGGATTATGCAGTTCCTTGACATTACGGACCAACACGGCATTAGTCTTTTATCATTAATACGTCATTAGTTAAGAACTGTTTCAGTAAGCCGAGTCTGTGCAGTAACTTTGTGCCAAATGGCCATGTTTTTGTAGGAAACAAAGGCCTAGTCTCCACATGGCCACGGATTGAACCCTCAATCTCAATATCCACTCCCATGGAAATATGCAGAAGAACTCTCACTTAACAGTCAGAGGGTCTAGGACTCTCCATTATGGATTCATAGCCAATTAAACGCTTTCCATAGACTATAAATGCCCTCGTTAAAACGTCATTGTGTCAGCTAGAAATCACTGTCAGCTAATCTTGATTTTTTGTTTCAAAGATTAGGACATGTCTCTTCGACAAAATTGAGAAAGTGACATGAAGAAGGGCTACTTATCGGCTTCTAACGATTAGCATATTTTTGACATACCCATTCTTATTTGAATCTTATTATAAATTTGGATTACACAGTTTACAGAAACCGCAGAAAATCAACAAAAATGCAACTACCAAGTTTTACGACCGAAATTATTAGTATAGGTTTTTCCCGTTCGGTTTCTCTCACAATGTTCATATCCGAATTCAACAATTGCTTAGTTCAAATTCGGTCTCCCAAAAAATCGGAACTGTACATTTGCAAACTCGATTTCGCTTTGGTCAAACAACTTCAACCTTGGTGCACTTTAACTCGTCAATGGTCCGAACCGGTTCGGCGTGTTTAATGCAAAATTCGTCGGGTCCATACAATTTCGTCGTCTTGCCAACCGAGTTCGTCATTGGTCACCGATTCATAAAAAAAATATCATTCGAATACGTCGTATAGGCCCAACGCATTTGGCGGGTTAAGCAGCGCATGCGTTTAAGGCGTAACATTTGAAATGGCTCGTAACAGGATAGGAAGGACGTTATGCGGCAATTTTTTTGTGCGTCACTAAAGCGGGCACTCTAAATTACCTGGATTTTTTAAAAATCAATTCTAAAGTTTTGTGGTATGGACAAATCAATTCCTGATTTAAATTTGGATCTTATATTTAATGGTTTAAATGCAGTTTTTTAATTTTAGCTCATGTCAAAATGAGAAAACACTTTTACACTGTTTTAATTTAGTTGGAAGGCATCAATATTTGGCTTTACACAAACTTGGCTGAGTTTTTGGTGCGCATCAATTTGCCCAAATATATATTTTAGTGGTTTTTTGCCCTAAACACCTGACTAATTGAAACGACCAATCGTTGAAACCCAATGACCAAAGACTAATCCAACTACCCATTATAATCGCCGTTTTGAAGGTCGACAAATTCGAATCACGGGACAAACTGAATGACATAGATTGGAATTCGTTTGATCAATCCGACTATTTGTGATGTCCAAGACGAAATCGAGTGCAATGTACATTGTCGCTTTGTGGGACGAATTTGAACTAAACACTTGTTGAATTCGGATGAACATTTTGCGAAACCGACGGGAAAACCTATACTAAATCCAACAGGATTTAATTCAAATTTCATGAAAGAGATTTAACATTGGAATCATATATCCCCTCTTAATTGCAAAATTAGGTTTATATGTATTTTATTTGGTTTTTTTTTTTTTTTTTTTTAAAAAAAAAAAAACACAATTGGTCGAAATGTCCAAAATAAGCCTTTTTATAATCATCACAATTTGTCTTAGCTCTCTTACATCGCGGGCGGAGTTTCCGGGGTCCGTTGCTTTTTTCAAAAGCGTTTTTTTATTTTGCATACATTGGTGGCTTTTGCGCCCGTTCGTTCGTTCGTTCGTCTAAGTTATTGTAATGGCTTAGGTGTCAAGATTAGTTGAGGTTTGTAAGTTGATCCGGGACCGCGGATCCAAAGATGCGGACGCTTTTGAGGCTGGGGCGAATTGACGAACATTCAGGGGTTTTCACCCTACTCAGTATTCGAAACTGGCTGCGAGTGTGTACATGTACAGTTGTAACACTGTACACGGTACTGACGGCTTAACGTCCCCCTCCGAAGGACGGGTGATTTCCTGATAATTTTTCCCCATTCAAGTGAACTTGGAGGAGGCGGTATTCTTATTTAATCAATAGCTGGTATACAGATTCAAATCAGTATTAACCTTAATTCTTTCACTTGTTGATGAAAACATGTCCATTGTTTTTCTTGATTTTTTATATGCTTTAATTGTATGCAACACATTCAACCTTGGGTTCCATTGCTAAACCTGCAAACACTACCTATCAGATTTAGGATCTTCATTTAGGGTAAGGGGCCACACTTGACTCACCGTCACCGTTTGTCTGTTTTTTTTAGTTCTTTTTGTGTGGTTTCTGAAGCGTTATTTTATTTCATGAAATGATACTATTCTATCATGAGCATTGTGACCAAAGTAGAGAGATTTGAATATGTGAAAGTTTACCCAAGCGTGTTTCTACTGAAGATTGCTTACATTTTGTAAGCAATAATTTGGTTATGAGGGTCGAACGCCATATTGGTTTTGTCGCCGAATGAAGTCGAGTTGTCTTATATATATATAGTGTAGACATTTTGTTTCTTTACTTATTTGCTTAGAGTTTAAACCACCTTAAATTGTCAGGACTTTTTAGGGATGATAGAAACCGGATGTAGAAGGGGAAATCTGATAAATGTTCCAAACATCGGAATTCTTAGTGATTCGAGAGATATTGTAGCAAGAATGTGTTTTTGAAGAAGGAATAAACTCTGCGTAAGTTGTTTGAGCTCCGAGCTTCCCTATTTCGCGAGATGGTTTTCAACCACTTCAAGTGTTTAGGTGTTCAGGTTCTTGGCTTCGTTACTTGGTGGCAGGGGTAAATTTTTAATTAGTGAAATGGATGAGGCAATCTAGGCATACTTTTTTAGTTTTGACTTCGTCTTCTACTGTTGTAATTATATATTATATATATAAACCTCATATCCATAGAAAAGAATAAAGACGGATTTGTAATGGAGAATAATTATGATGTCTTGAGAAGACACTGTCACTGGGGTTATCGCCGTTCCGACCCCGAAAGCTAAATAGAAAAATCGCGCATACGGTGGAAAATCGAGTAATTAACACCAATATCCATAATACATTGTGTCAAATTAATAAATTATCCCAAACTATCTTTGGTAACAGCTTGTTGACAGCACGATCTGTACAACGCAGTCTTAATACTTCATCTATTGTGTTATTGGATATGAATGAAATCCATACATGATCTATTTCAATACACCTAATTTGCGGTCACTGTGAAGAATCAAATAATCAAATCTAATATCCCCATAATACATTAGTCAAATTATCCAAATAACACTAGTAAAGTAGACGTGGTAGGTGATATCACGATGTGTACATGCAGTCTAATATCTTATCTACTGTGTTATGGGATTATACAAGGGGTTTGGGGCATATACCCCCGCCATAACTTTCCTTTCAAACTTCGCAAAATAACGTTTATCGATATGAACGACAAATTCAAGAAAAAATTGGGGTCAGCCGATGTCCACTTTTGAGTAAAAACATTACAAAATACACATTTGTCGCCAAAATTAATTACAGAAGTCCTGTAAAATCATTTTCGAGGACATTTTTGGTTAAAGTTAAACCTTAGACTCATTTTTTGTGATTTATATATATATTATATTATATATAAATATACTATAGTATCATCTCTATATATATATATATATAATATATATTACAAATGTTATCTGGTACACGTTTAAATTCTTGAAGTGCTCGACTGTTATACATAAGCGTAGTAAGGAAGAAATGCAAACACGTTGTTCTTAGTCCATGATTTTGTACCAGTTTCTGGTACACGTGTATTCTTGAAAGTGCTCGACTGCTTTACAGGACGTAGTATGAAGAAAATGAAAACACGTTTTCTTATTTCCATGACGTTGTAAATAAAATAAAAACAAACTCATGGAATAAGAACAACGTGTTTTCATTTCTTCATTATATATATTATATATATATATATATATATTATGTATATATCTCTATATATATATATCTCTATATATATATTAAATATAGAGTCAGGGTGGCGCTATGCGGTAAGATTAATAGTTACTAATCATCATAGTGCTAAAGGGTACGCACATCCGCATTTTGAAGTTTTCGTTAAATGGCCGTTAGCTATAAAGAGAACAAGTCAATTGAAAGAACGAAAGAATCAGTAAAGAAAAGCCTCAAAGATCACTCGACCGGGAATCGAACCCGGGCACCTCGAACCATGTGACCCGGTTCGATTCCCGGCGATGGCTCTTTTTATGCTTTCTTCTCGCTGATCTTTCTGTGCTTTCCAATTGACTGTTCTTCTTTATAGGCCTAACGGCCATTTAAGAAATACTTCAATGCTGTAATTTGCGTACCCTTTAGCACCTGATGTCTATAATATATATATATATATATTTCACATTATTTGAACGAATTCTCCACCGATTGCATAAAAAACACCCACTTTACATGAGAATTGAATCTCACACAATGTACAGCTGGTGTGCTATTTGTGGAATTGTTTTTTAGACATCCACACACGCCCACACACACACACACACTCGCGCACAGCCATGCGCACACACACACACACACACACCTCACGCACACACCCCTACACACATGCAACACACACAGACATAGTACATGGGGAAATGTAATTAATTTTTGGTTTCGTTTTTTTCACATACATTTTGACACAATGTTTTCCAATACTAATTTCCATGGAGAATTTGAAAATCATGGTGTGTCCATTTTTTAAACTTTCTGTGGTTTATAAGGGGGCAAAATTTGTACAGGGTAAACAATAAAAGTGCTTGGATTGTTTTTAAACTTTATAACCATTTGTTCTGTTGCTTATAAGGTTTCTAGAAAGGTATCGTTTGCCATATTTGCGACCTATTGTTTTAGTAAAATATGCTCAAGAAGTCAAGGTCAAAGTATTTATAGAATGGTCGATTTTGTTGAACCTGGTTTTAAATCGTTCATTGGGTCCTACTAAATAAGATATGTATATTGTTCTGTGTTTCACCTTTCAAAGTGAGACTTTTAAATATGACTAGTGGTCTACCATAGACCCTGTGGACACGGCCATATTTGCCCTCTTAAGTGATTATCAAAACGTCATTGACACACGAACCTTTATTTTTCGGCTTCGGTACAAGATACAACGAAACAAGTGGCACATTTTAAAACAAACCGATGAATCTGAAATGGTACCCAGGTGACCTTGAACCAATTGACTTGTAACTCTGTATAAACTCTCAAGTGGGAAAAACTATTACCTTCTGTAATCCTTGAAAGGTTACGAACATAACGGTTACTTTAAAAGATTTTGCTCCATTTTATATGTGACCCCCTGTATATAAACCCTGCCCCCTAGAATTCATCCAAGAACACATTTAAAAAATGACACCCATGATTTTGGAATCCTCATACAATTTTGATTTAGAATAACCTGGTTGCAAGATCGTATATGAAATTTTCACAAAATCAGTTCACATGTCTCACACATACACACACACACACGGACAAGAAAAAAGACACATGCAATTATAAAATAACACACAATAAAAAAAGAAGGGAAATAAAGGAACGCACACGCTCGAGCATGAATCAAAACATTGAACAATGAACCCAAGTAAGTGTGGTTAGGGTTAAGATTCCATCCAATTACATGTATGATCGAGGATTATTCGCGGGACGTTGCTTTCCTTATTGGTGCCATCATCAGATTGTTTTGTTCATTGCACCAAGGGTGATTAGTTTTCCCATATATAACCTTGAAGGGAGTGTCCACCTGACTAGGATTAAGTATGTTTCCACCCTGGAAAGTTGCACATGAGCGCGTAATGCCTATTTCAAAATGGCCGACATTGTTTTATGGAAAACCGACATTATATTTCATTACAGATAGAAGCTTCACACCCGATTAACACAAAAATCAAGTTGTAATTCTTTGACGGGATTAACCACCTATAGGCGTTGCAAGAAGGCAGCCCCGCAAGGAGGCATGTTATGCCTAATGAACTTAAAACGGCAAATTGTTGGGATTAAGAACCTGGCTGATATTAATGGAGCTCCAAAAAGAATTTATGACATTCATATTTTTAGCCGCACAGTCTCGTTTTTCAAATGTGGTGATTTATTTCGCTCTATAGGTTAACGTAATCAGTAAGAACAAAGCATCCCTACTAACCATCTTTTTGATTTTACCACCATAATAATGAACCCTAAAATCATTCCCAAGATGTAAAAAATATTTAAGCGAATTCTGACTTTTCCAAGAGAGTGCTGTTGCTATAGCTTGGTGTCCATATGTAGTTTAAACTGACTCTATAATCGAACAACACTCATATCAACCTGATACATAAAAATCTAATAAATGGGCGTGTAACTGTATTTAAAGAAGAAGGACTACTCAGTGACTTTTATATGTGTTTCCTCCTAGTAAAAATAACAAAATTGCTTATGTAGAAGTGAGAAGTTGTCTATAGGTTCTAAGAATATTTTTAAATAATGGTGAACTAACTTTTTTCTTTCGAGCACCTCAAGTGCTATCATTGTTTCGGTAGTTTTCCCACGTCCTCTCTCTCTCCTCCTCCTGCCGAGATCATTTTCCTTCCTTCGCATCATCAAGTCGTGTTTGGTGGTCTGTAATTGCCCAGAGGACGAGAAAAATTTTGTTTATCATGTTTTCCTTCGGTTCTTATATCTTTTCGAAACGTGTTGTTTAATTGTGTTGTTTTTGATGTATTTTTCCCCTTTGGATGTGTGTCCATATTGTTGCTGTTTTTTAATATGGGGTTTTTTACGTCTTCTTCTTCTTGCGTTGAGTGAGCAGCTAATATGTTTTTAAGCATTGGAGCCCACTCACTGTTGATTGGTTGGGGTTTGAGAAAGCTGTGTCCACCGGTGGACGAAAGGTAAGGGGGCACTCATGAGAATGTGGATCCGAAGACTGTGAATGAGAACCACATTGGCAGCTTGGCAGTGTTAGGCAGCAGGCCCCCATTGGTTGCAATTGCTATTGAAGCGACCGACTCCTGTGCGAATCCGATTGAAGTTGACCCATTCCTTGCGTGTGAATATTGCGTCAGGTGGTAGTTCTCTGTCTTAGAGAGTTATCTGGTCTGTGGGGTATCCTATCCAGGCAGTATTCCATGTCCTGTAAGATGTTGAAAGGGGAATACTGAGAGTTTAAGCAATCGTGATCGGTATAAAGTCGGCGAGAGCGCAGTCTCTGTCTACCGAGTTGGTTTGATTCTTTGACAGGTTTATGCAGCAGGTGCTTGTTGTCAAGCGGGCCGGCCTTATCACCAGTTTTAATTGGCGTGTGTGTCTCGTCCGAATTTACTGGGCAGGTGCATGCCTGAAAGCACTGGTAGTAATGCATATGGAGTAGGACGGAGGCATCCAGTGATGGTTCTCCAAGGTCCGTTGAGTACTGTGCGCAGGCTTTCTTTTTGTGAGAGCTGTTGCACCAGCGGGGCGGCATCATTTCAGCAGTGCTGTAGACCAGAGCCAAGGCAGTGGGGCGTAGGGTCGTTGGGCTGGCACCCCATGAAGATCCAGCACGTCGGCACAGGGGTTATTCCTTCGAAGATACCTTGGCGGTAAGTAAGCTTATTACGTCGAAACGTGTGCATGGTCTTTTTCTTTTAGTGCCCTGGAGCGAGGTATACACCGCCGCCATCCTGAGTTAAGATCATGTCCCGTCAACAAACCAAATTTCATTTTAAAGTTTTTCTCATTCTTGGTGCTCTCCAATATCCCTTCGCATTCCATTACCCCAACAATTTGCCAATTTTAGTACATTTAACAAAACATGCCGCCGGCCATCTTGGACGCTTAAATATTTAAATTTTATTTATTTTATTTCGCTTAGGTCCGGGATAAAAATCCTATCTATAATGAAATTACAGTGGCGTTTTTTTCATGAAACCATGGCGCCATTTTTTAAATAGGCAGTACACGCTAATGTGCAACTTTTTGGATGAACATACCTAATCCTAGTAAAGGGGACCCACCTTCAAGGTGACAGATTGAAAATTACTCACCAGTTGGGTGCAACAAACTCGAATTTTAAGGCCAGTACAAAAATTGGCCTCATAGACTATACAAACAGTTCCGTTTGCAATTTAAGAAAAGATTAATTCAATTACTTAAAAAAATAGTGAGTTCTTTTGAAGCACTGTCCATGTCTTGTTTTGTTAGTTGTGTCATGTTTTTGTTTTGGCCTTCTTGTGTGGGTGTGTGCGTGTGGTGGTGTGAGTGTGAGTGTCTGTCTGGTATGTCTGTCTGTGTGTCTGTCTGTACAGTAACCGGGGGAAGGCTACACTGCGAAAACAGTGCTTAGAGTAAACCACTGTTCTAAACCCTATTTGCACCACGTTTCTCAACATTCTCGAAATGTCTGTTTAATACCAAACACCTATATCTAACATGTTTAAAATATAAACATGGCTTAGGGGCATTTGACATTAGGTGTTTTTTATAAATTTTATGACAAGTGTTTAGGGATTAAACATGTTTTTTGTTTTTTTCACAATCTCTTAAAAAACTTAATTTGCACCACGTTTCTAACCATGTTTATGCAGTGTACTGAAGGGCCTTTTGGCCCCTGGCCTATCCCCATAACATAAATTGTTTTTGTTAAAAATTTATATATGTATCAATTTGTGGTTTTAATATAAAATTTTTGGTATTGTATTATGCTGTACTTTAATTTGTTTTAGGTATGTTTGGAAATAAAAATTTGAAGTCCCGGCATTGACTTGGAGTTAGGGTGTGAAGAATACATACATTTTCCATAGAGTTTGCACAGTAAAGGTTTGCACAAAAGTTAGCTGTGAAATTGTCCTCAGCACATAAAGGGTTTAATTATTGTTCATGTTGCAATAATATTGTTTACTACATGTATGTGTGCAATAGATTAGCAAAAAATGGATCGGCCTACAGTCATAGATTTTAACACAATTCTCAGTATTTAAAGCCTGCTAAACCTGATGTTATTGTGATTTTTTGTAAAGCATGAATTTTTCAGCAGTGTTTTTACATACCATATGGATTATTCTGACATGGAGCCATTTTAGATTTGATCCCAATGTCTGTTAGAGGGCGCTTTAAAAAATGGCCCCCCCCAAATGACGGTTTTAGCGTTTAAAATTAAGAAAACTTAAGAGATGCAATAAATGTTATTTGATTGTTTTTGATTGGCACACGATAAATAGCACTAACAATTTTGAAAAACAACTACTAAGCGAGGGCGCTTTCAAAATGGCCGCAAAATCCTATTAAATGACATGGGAAAAATGGATACAAGTAGGCAATACAAATTTAAATAATTTGTTTTGATAATGTTATGATGCGTAGCATGAAGGAATATGACAAAAATAAAGAGGGCGCTTTAAATGGGCCACCATATCCCATTAAAGTACATGTTGAGACTCAAAATAATTGTTTTCCTTAGTGCCTATTTAAAGTGAGTTATATTATATGTGACCCATGCAATACTGTGGGGCAATTGGTCTCGAATTCAAGAATAATGATGTAACCTGACTGTCTATAGTGCAAGTACCAAAGCACACAAAGACCACCTGTCTATACATACTGTAGAGTAGGGTTAAATAAATTAGATTGTAAGGCGGATATCTACAACATAACCGTATGATTGCAATAAGTTCAATAGAGGTCAAGATCTTAGATTATAATCTTGATTTTATATTATTTAAAAAATCAAATTTATGCTTGTATTTTGTAGGTGAGTCAAGCATCTTAAGACTTAGGGTAGTTCACAGACGTTACATCTTAGTTGATAGCTGATTAGGAAAAGATGGCTGATCTGATTAGGAAACAGAATAGCTAATTAGGAATAGGACCATATCCCATAGATGAGTGATTACGTCTCGCCATGCAAACAAATCCAATACCAGTTATAAAATCCATAAGCAGGCGCATGGTCCGGAAATGTTTTTTTTTGAAGCGAACTTCAAGACGTGCCTTTACTGGCCCAAACTTGCACCTGAGGACTGGTGCTTTGGAAGGCATAAATACAATCGCAGTTAGTTGTCTCGTTAAAAAATCTACATAAGCAAGAAAGTGATGGTCGAGACAATAAAGATGTCATCTACAGGACATTCTTATTCCAGAAGTCTGTTGTCTATATGGAAGAAGTTCCGCCAAGAGGAAAGTGTTGCTCCAGTATTTCAGTTATATCATCTCACTCTCAAACAAATAAGCCTGCGTGAAAACCACAAGAACTACCGGCCCAATATCACTACTGTGCGTTTCCTTCAAATCCCTTGAGAGGTTGATCCTGGCTCGGTTGGAACCAGTCGTCGAATCCAGTTGCCTAATGAACAAGCAGGATTTCGACGTGGCTGGAGCCACTGTCCATTAGATTGTAAAATTCATAAATGATATTGAGGAGAGCTTTGAAAATCGTCGTAAGGTAGGCGTCAACTTGGTGAAACTACTGCAGCATATGATATTGTGTGGCACCAGGGCCTGGCGCTAAGCGTTCAGGACCATCCCGGATGTCACCTGTAAAATTCATCCTTGCACAGTGAGGGCAGAGCAGTTCGAATGCGTTAGTCTGAGGAAAGGAGGCCCACCAGGATCATTTCTGGCTTCCCATCTGTTCAGTTGTATATCCACCGTTTTACCTTCAAACAAAAATCTAGGCAATATGGCTACGCCGACAATCTTTCTCTCCTTCACTCAGAAAGAAGCTGGACTGAAGTAGAAGTACAAGTAAGATATGTCCTCATACTTCGCAAAGCATATCCCAAGACCAGCGCTACTTCCTTCCATCTTAACACCATAGATGCTCGTCGTCAGCTTCAAATCAACCTAAGGAGCGACCTCTGCCACCACAACCGACACCAAACTATTGGGCGTGAAGATAGATAAGCAGCTTACTTATCGGCAGCATCTCGAGTCGGATGTGCAAAGGTATCTTGGGAAATAAACCTCTGTGCCCTGGCTGGATCTTCCTAGGTTGCAAGCACTCCACCCTACGAACCACCGCCCTGGGTTGGTCTACAGCCCTGCTGGTAGGCACCCAGCATGGTTGCAATAGCTCTCACAACAACGAAGTTGGACGCAGTACACAACGAGACCATGAACCACTACTGGCTGCCTTGCAATTGCACTGCTTCAGAGAGGAGAACTCAAACATTATAAACTGTGTGAAACAAGGCTCTGTTGGCAACGTGCATCTGTTGCATAAAAAAGTTAAATAATCCACCAGCTGGCAAGACAGAGGCTGCGCTCTCGACGACCTTTTTGTCGACAAGCGCTAAATCCCCCAGCTCTCCATTCACCATTTTATAGACATGGAACACTGCCGGCTAGATACTCCAAGACCAGACCAAATCCCTATCACACCTATGACAGAACTCCACCTGGAGCAATCATCACATAATGCTGGTGTGCCAGCTTGAACAGGATTCGCACAGTGCGATCGTTTCAACAGCACTATGAACAGATGGGAGCTTCGACCATTTCCAGCCTGCAAATGTGGCTCTCCATCACAGCTGCGGATCACATTCTCAATGAGTGGCCTACCTTTCTCCACCGGTGGATATAGACCACTCAAACCCAACCCGTCACAGTGAGCTCACGCTCCACCAACTGCAACATATAGCAGCTGACTCTATGCAGAAGAAGAGCCTCGAAACAACAAGATTGTAGGTTGCCGGACGGATTGAAAAAGTGACGCAATCTCTTTGTAAGACGTTATGTCTCCTGTCAAAACCAGTTTGGCACTGGATCACATTTCGATACATAGCTGTCCATAAAATAACAGCAGGGATGGTTTCCTGAGGATGTATATCCCCTCCCAGTCTTTGAAGCATTCACAGGTGTGGTACGGTTCTGCATTTGGGGGAGGGTGGTAAGGAAGATGGCCTTGGAAATGCGGAGAGCTTACCTGAAACTACTAATGCATTTGAAGACCTATTGCTCATGCAGACTAACACTTAGTAGTGCAACACATGTCCTACTCGAGCGATTTGTATACTGCTTTATTGATCGCAACGCGTGATCTTGCTTTGGAAGTGAATGAAGGCCAGAGAAAGAAGGTGTTCACAAAGAATTCCAGGAGTATGAAAAAACATTACCGGCCTACAAGGCTAGCACTGGAACAGCATATCAAACGGGCCAGCTAACAAGTCAATTGTGGAACCAACTTCCAAATCCTTCCGACTGGGATTGGAAAGAGCACGCGCAGATAGGCACAACAGGGATAAAATTCCAGAAGAATCCAAATTAGGTTATGAACTAATTCGCTGGTGGTGTACATCGAAAGTGTTGCAACAACTGCAAGTGTGATAAGACTGCTATGAGATGCACTGACTTGTGTGGATGTAGGAAAACAGTGCTGTGTGGAAAAACATAGCATTGGTAGAAGTCTCTGTATCAATGTGAAATTATGTAAGTTACATTTTAAAGGGTGTATATGCCAATTACGTTCAGTGGTCACCATCACCGTGTACCTCTACCCCTATAGTATTTAACAGAGGCGCACACAGATGATCGATCTAATTCAGCCTATAAAACCATTGCAATCCAACAGCCCTCATTTTCTGTAAGTAATAACATTTAGTGCTATATGTGTACCAGTTACTATGAAGATTGGAGCTCTGAGAAGGAGTGATATTAGGAAAAAAAATTTGCACTAGTATTATGGTTCACATGATCAATGTGTTCTCAATTTTATTTATGTTTTGGATAAGCAATTGTCCATTAAAGTGGCAGGTTTTGAGGTTTAGTTTGTCTAACAAAATGTGGAAAAAAAGCAATTGTCGGTACTTTAAGGCATATGGAGTGATTTTAAGAGCGAATTTAATTTAACCCTTGTCTAATGATGGTCTAAGAATGGGCTTTACTCAGGACATAAACAATCGAAAAACTGTATTTTCTGGCAAAGAAAACAATTCTAGGTAATTATTAATGATCCTTTGCGCTTAATTAAGCCTAAAAATGTTGAAATCGGTGGTGTATGGGTTAGTAGGGGTAAGCCATTCAAAGTGACGAGGTGGGGATAGTTTGAAGCCCACCACTAAACCATGGAAAGATCCCAAAGACCCAAAATCTTGAAGAGCAAGCTCAACCACACTTTAAAATTATGTTTTTATCATATTAGGTTGAAAAGTTCTATCTTTCCTCTTTAGCCACAAATCTGACGAAATATGCTTGTTTGCAAGATGTTCTACCGAAAATCAAGCATCTTTGATTAATTTGGTAAATTTGGATTTCAAGGCATGCTCAACATATGACGTCATAGTGAGTTATCCAAGTCCTTGGTTCATGAGTGCTTGATATGATTTCCTAAAGGGGTTGCAACCCTCACCCTGTCGCTAGTTGTGTTACATAAAACTAAAATCCGTTGAAAAGGGTTATGATGGAAAATAAGGTAATGGGGTGAAGGAACCCTTAAAGATCAACATATGCAATAGTCTGATATTGTACATACAGGAACTTGTATGTCAGGCACCATGATACAGAAATGCTTAGAAACAATTGTATGTTTTTGTATTTAAAAAATCTTTTTAATTTATCCAATTTGATACGAAAATCAGCATTGTTCGATCAAAAAAGGTCAGTGACCTCTATCAGTCCCCCAGGGGTCAAATCTAAAATGGCTCCATGTCTGAAATAATAGTTGGGAGAGTACTACAACGTGGGAAACTTTCATGCTTTTATCAAAAAATGCCCACAATCCTTTCCATGATGAGAGTCAGCAGCTACACTACAGACGACTTCCACTAATTAACTTTTGGTATGAGCGCATTTAAAGGTCAGAACAATTATGAAAAAAATACGACAAAAAATATCATCCGTAAATTTCTATCGCAAACTGTTAACATGAATGAGTAAAGAGATTGCTTTTCAAAACTTAAAGACATGTCCAGTACTTTATATATTATCATAATACCCTAAAGCCAGTAAAATGCAAATTTTTTGTTCATAGAAAAAGGTAACGTTAAATATAAAATAGCTACTGTAGAGACTTGCAGGACGGTCTGATTGTGAGACTAAAAATGTATTTAACAATGCACGATGAATTCTGAATTTTGTTCGATGGAAAGTTAGGTAATGTATTTAACAAAAGTATTTATAAAGGGGTCACATCCAAAAATTTAGAGTGCCCCAAAATAATTCATATAAAAGCGTTTAGGTGAAATTTTCCTTATAATGAAATATTGTATTTCCCTCTAATCTTGGTGTTCTATTATTTTTCGAGTCATAAACGTTATGTATAATTTTAAAAATTTCATGCCTATATAGAAATTTTCAGTTTTACGGTTTCTGTTATGGTTATTGAAAAATTGTATGTTGTCTTTTGACGGATTGAGACATAGGCCTTCAAATTGTGGCTACGCTATTTGCAGAATATGTTCAGTCGTTTGCATTTTATGTGTTGTATTAGTTAGTCGTAATTGAAATAAGCTTGGTTAAAAAATTCTTACTTACTTTGCAACTATTTAAAAAAAAAAAATATTTCGTTTGATTATAACCGGGTGAGGAAATAGAAATGCATCGCCTACATTAAAAAGCGAGCTACTTGAATCTCCTCTAACCGCATTTATCATGGCGGTAACAATATCTCACTTTTTGCAGTGGGAAAAAATTCTTTCCACGGGATAATTCAATTCAGAATAAAACAATACAACATATTATTCAATTTAAAAATCACCCATCATGCACGATCGTTTTTATTGACGTAATTTTTCCTGGTTTCCGCCATTTTGATGAATAATCTGAGTAACTTGTAGTAGGCCTAATAGTGTTATGTATGACTCTTAGATACCAATACGAACATACCTTGGAACTAAGGCTTCGTTCACGTACGTCGACAGTCGTTCCGACCTAGGAATATACAAATAGTGACTGCTATGAAGGAGCATGGTTGAAACTATAGGCCCAGAGTGTGATCTCGAAACCATACTAATGGCCTCCGAGCGTAAGCGAGGGGCATAAGATGGTTTCTAGATCACCGAGGCCTATAGTTTCAACCAATGGTCCGAATAAAAGTCAGGCAATATTTTGTTTTATAGCCGAATATTAGATTCCTTGTCACTAGTGGTTAAAAGGACATCGAAGCCATGAGACTAACACGGCCTATGACGTATGTGTAAGCACATCAGCATGCTGACCAATTTTAACTTACTGTCCAAAACTTGTGAAGATTAGCAATCAACCAACCTTTCTTGTGTTGATGAATTGATGTTGAGTCCAACTGATCACCGTAATTGACTCCTTGCCATTTTTTTGTCGGCAAGATGCGTCAACTCCGAATTCAGCACCTTTTACACGGCCCTGCCTGGCCGTTAATCGGTGTCAAATTATAATCCTCGAATCTCTTCACGGTGTATTTTGACCTGCCGTTTGGGGTTATTAGCCCATGAGCTGCATCTCTGATTCCTTTCAGTTCTTCATCTGCGAGCTCATATTCTCGTTGAATACAAGGTCCTGCGATTCAGCCATTTCCTTGCCAAGCATGCATTCAGACTTGCACTACATTGTTGTTTACTTCCGTACTGTCCAGTTCGGCCAGACTCCCTGGTTCGGCATATCCTCCAAATGCAAAATGCGATCTCTTACACCAGCTTCAATATGACTCATTATACGGATGAATAGTTCATTTTAAGCTGGGAAGAGGTGTCCCTTCCCCTGGCAGAGTTCATGAACTATGCCCGCTCTTCCCAGGGCATAGTTTTCTAGTTCATTTTTGGGTTCAATTCTTGAAGCTAGTTGAAATTAATGCCATCCACTTTTGTTTAACCAATCAGATGACTGGGATCTATCTATGAGGTATATAATAGGTTCTATCGTACGGAAAGAGCCATAGCAAACTCGGGCTAACCTTGAACACCACGCTGTTGCAAAAATATACGTAAACTTTGAAAACGATAGCTGTTGAAGCAACCTTTTTTGAGTAGTCAATTGACTTTGTAATGTCGTTTCCCGAAAGCAGTACCGAATGAGGTTATTAACCGTGTAACACTAAGGTCACTGTTTGTTTTTGTGAACAAGAATAAACAAGAATCGTCTTTTAAAAAGACAACCACATCCTTGGGCGAGGATGTCAGTACTTAATATTAGTGTAAATACTTGAGGTCATAGGAAACACTCTCTTATTAGAGATGTAAATAACCCAGTATATATTTCCGCATTCATCAAACCATACTCATCAATCATCACCTTTAATTTTGAAATACCATGGGTTTGGAAACGCCAGCCTTACAGCCATGTATCCATTTCATAGGTGAGTGCCCACTGTTTTATAATCAAATAGATCCAAATATTTTACCACAGCCCATTGCACAGAGATTACAAAATTCAAACATACAGGAAACGGGTTTTTAACACCACCTTGTCACTATGAGGCAATGAGAGTATCAACGATATCAACTCCTATTGCACAGTTCAATATCTTTCATTCACGTGTATACACATGAAGTTTTTGATATGATAATAGATACCTAGAATACACAAGATCCATTCATGTCAATACACGTACAAGTACACCCACTGAACGTGGCCCTTGGTTGGATGAACATATTGTAACGCATAGTGTGGGTTATCTGGGCATTGTACATAAATGGTACTCTCAAGACCATTGGCCATATCATCCATTACATGTCCTGACTGAAAGTTAGCCACTGTGATGGGTGGGCTGTCATCCAATCAAAGTTTTGTTTCTAGCTGCATAGGAAATGTAAATGAATTTCCTAGCAGGCCTTACTACCCTGTCCTTATTCCTTAAAATAATTGGCACCATGAGACTTGACTGCCTACTGAACAACCACCCACCTCTGTGCATGACTGAATTCTGGTGCATCATTTGCTTGCTGCACATATGCTAGGGTACTTGCAATGTGTTGTGGCTTTTTATCCCTCTGACTTTTATACCATCGTCGAGGAAAAATCATCATGGCAACGTCCCCACGGCGGGCGGCCATTTTGGGGCGAACCACACCACTATATAAACGCTCCATTGAAATACACGTAAAATACCAATCTCGCCACATGATTTGTACAACCCCCCGCGTGACAATAGTTTGAATTTTTGAACCGATGCCCTATAGATCCAACAAAACTTTCAAAGAAGTTTGCAATTTTTGATATAATTTTTTGGTAGAGATTTTACGAAAAGTACATAGACACACAGCGCCATCACTCTTTTGAGCCGACATGTAGGGCCTATTTACGCCCATAGTCGCTTCGCCCAAGGGGGGCCGGAAGTGCGAGAGCCTATTTTCCTCCCAAGAATCGAGTTTCATTTTTTTTAAAATAATCTCATGATGATCAAGCTATCCCCTTCACTTTTAATTATAATATACCATCCTCACTGGAAACCAGTCCCCATACGACTGAAATGCAAAATATCTCAACAAGTTTTGGTTTTTTTTATTAACGGGAACTGGACTAACCAAAACACCAAACATGGAGTGCTTTATGTTGCTGCCCTAGGTTGACGTCACTAAGCGCCTGTCGTCTTTCGCGCTCCTTAACCCCCATAAATGGCCTATTGAAATGTCCGAAGTTCGCGCATTCAAACAAAACCGATGCGTAAGCTCCACCAATGACTAAGGGCGCACACCACCAATAATTTCCATTGATAATGGCTTAAAATAAACGGATTTTCATCCCACTTACACAAAATTTTGTTTTGATGTGTTGATGTTTTGAACAAATATCTTGGTAATACTCGACGGCGAAAGATTTTTCCGTATAACTTGCGAATTGAATTGGATAAATAACTATTTTTACTGTATTATATATATATATATATGATGATTCCCAGGTTCACCTCGATTGAACCGACTATTGAGGATCTCGATTCACTTAGTTATCATAATAAGTGATCAAAAACAATTCTGTTACCAAACGGTTGAAAATCTGGTCATTTGGTGAAATTAGCATGTACTGGGCGGGATATTCCTTGTATTTCCTTTTGGAGAGTTTTTACATGTGATAGAAAAATGGGCGCAAAGTTGCTAGAGTTTTTCCATAGACTACGTGTGATTTACTATTGTAAAAAACTTTAGGTGAACACCACTACATTTGAAAACAATTGACGTGATTTTTATGTAGAGCCAAAAATTTTAAAAAAGCACATTTCCCCCCTTAAAAAAACGGTTTGGTTCATTCTCATTTGGTCCCCTTTTGCCATTACTCCACTTTTTATAAACCGTGTGCCCAATTACCCCTTTGTCTATGGGCACTAGGATATCAGGCAGTTCGTGGACGTATGGTGGGCGCCGACCCAGGGCCCGTCAGCACATCTCATGCTGGAACAGGCCGGCATTCCTTGCAATTAATGGACTGGCAGGGCCGTCGCCAGACATTTTGTCAGGGGGGGGTGTAAAGTGAATAACTGTTATTGCGCATAAGAGTCTTGGAAGCGTAGTGAGCGTATAAACAATACAACTAATAGGCGCGCAGAGTTCGGCCGTTAAAACTTTCCTAAGTAGATGTTCTTACAGACCATTTTTTTCTTGATCGTTTGAACCAAACCGCACACCGCAAGTGTCTTGATCTTGACACAAACCGGGTGCGAACGGAAGTCCTGAAGGGGTGGGGTCCAGGAGCCCGCTAAACGTAGGGCCCCTGGCGGGGGGCAGGGAGAGCCCAGGGGGGTCAAAGGGGGCTGATCCCCGGAAGCTTTGGTTTTAAAAAATCAATATTGCACATTTTTTTAAGAGCGCCCCATTTTTCAAAATTTGATATTTTGCACAGCTCGGTTTGTATGTCTAGAAAACGACACCTGCGAACGAGAATTCTCAAAATTCGTATTTATCATAAAAATGAGCGATTTTTTAATTAGCAATTGGGATCCAGATTGTACTTAACGGGCATAGCTGGAACGGCTAAGTTTATGTCCGCCATGATGAAATAGTGCCACCCCATCGAGAAAATAACATCTAACTTGATTTTGCCTGAACCACTTAAAACAACTAATGATACTAGACCACGTACATGGCGCTTTTTCCCGGCTATTTCACCCCCCCCCCCCCACATTGTAAGGGCCCCGTTTCCAGTCACCGTTTAATTTATTATCGGGATCCCGATATAATTATTCTAATTACAAGAATTCCTTCGTTTGTGAACCAGACTTTTCGAGCTTTACAACCATGTCCATGTATGTTTACTTACTAGCCCGTTAACCAATGCACTGCGTAAAATTTCCTCATTTTTTGAAAAATTGGGGGCCTCTTCAAAAAAATGTACTAATTTGCTTTAAGCTATTCGAACCTCCAAATGGCCACTTTTTCGAGGTGTAATAGTACCAATGATCAAGTCAAAGACTGGTTTCTACTTTGCTCACTGAGACGGCAGTATACATATATAAGCTTGTACTGCAAGGAAATTGCATATAGCGACGCCAATGTCTTTAATGGGTGTTGTGCAGGAGTCAGACGGTCCCTGCTGGATGTGCAGGTGGCAACCCCGAAGCTCTTGGATTTTCATTCAGCTAAATCGGAACCTTCAGATTACCACTTTTTGAGGGGTAAATCATAGGCGTGCCCAGAAAATTGTATTTAGGGGGAGCGAGGGGATCGAGCCGATCGACTAACGGGTGGTCCAGGGGCCCCCGCCTTAGGGCTCCTGGTGGTTTTCCAGGGGCACGCCCCCGGCGGGGTCCAGGGCAAGCCCCCTGAAGCTCCTGAGTTTTAGGGTTTCAGACCTGAAAACGCCTTTCCTTGCGTTCTTCTTCCGACACTTTTTTGTGCATCCGCATTTTTCATGTACTTTTCAGAATGCTAAATGGTACCATAAAATCATTCATTTTCTCGTTTTTTCTTTCTCCTCTCTACTTTCCTTCTTTTTTCTTTCTCCCTCCCTTCCTCCCTTTTTTCTTGAGACTTTGAGGAAGGCTTTACCCCCAAGCCCCCCGCCCCAGGTACGCCAGTGTATCGTAACCAATCAAAAAAGACTGCATGGTTTCTAACTTTTCTCACTGAGACGGACAGTACATAAGCTTGTACTGCCGACGGGAACTATACTTTGTCTCGTTTGAAGTATGAAGTGAAGGCGCGCGCGTATATCCAGTGCCACCTTTCAGTGCATTGGCGCTTTTGTGCATTGCCTCCGCGCGCTGAAATCCGGTACAATTAACGCCCTCTTCGCTACTTCTTACTTCGAGCTGGACAAGTCACACACTTATAGTCTAGCGCGCCAATGTCTTTAAAAAAACGGATGCGGTGCATTACATGCCCCTGCCGGGTCCAGGGGCGGAGCCCCCGAAGCTCTTGGTTTAGCTAACAAATGACAGCCAATCGACCATATTTTAAGATGCTAAGGCTAGGGAACCGAGCCCTACTAATTTTTTTCTTGACCCTTCAGCTCTCCGACTGAACTTCCCCAAATACTGGTACACCACTTGGGAATGCCCCCCCGGTTTGCCCCATGCCACGGCCACGCTCGTGTTTTTAAATTTATTTACCATTTTGATCAAATACTGTTGGCACATAACAATAAATTCAGATTACCGTTGGGTTAGACTTGAACAAAACGAATTGGCTTGAGGGGAAACTTTTTGAAATATTTGTGATATTTGGATTTATGTAAGTCTGGATTAATAGCGTTCTGATGCCCTTCTCTTTTGTTTCACATTCCAGTTCTGCCCTTTTCTCTCTTTCTTTTTTCTCTTCTTTTCTTTTCTTTCCTCTTTTCCTTCTCTTTCTCTCTTCCTTGTTCGTTCTTTCTTATCTTTTTGAGGATCGCTGGGGGGGGTGTTCCACCCCCACACCCCCCCCCCCCCATGGCGACGGGCCTGGGACTGGGACAACCGTTTCACGCCAAACCCTGTTGGCCCTTACCACGCGACAAAAAAAGAACAGTTGTATTGGTTACAGGGATACCCGTGAACGAGCACTATAGTAGATTTCAAAGAAGTCAGACCCCATTACAATTTTTAGGTCTGTCCCTTCACTGTGAGAGGTACGGGGGGGGGGGTGTGGGAGAGGAAATTATTTTAATTGCCACAGGTAAAAACGTGTCATGGCACTCATAGTAGCTAAATGTTGACCTTAAATACATAAATTCACCACATCAAGATAGCTTGGGCGTTTCAATTGAAGTATCAAATGAAACGCCAGCAATTTTATCAATTAAAACGTTGTTATTTGAACAACTTATACCTTGACACTACTGCAAAATATCATCACAACAATGAGAAAAATGCAATTCTATATCAATGCTAAATAACACAACTAAGTTTTTATTTTGCCTAAAATGGTTCACCCAACCTTGTATTAAAGTCTGACTCAGAGATTTGAATATATTTGTTTTGTGTTTTTATTAATTCAAAATCGTTATCTATATCTAAAGCTAGTCACCTTAAAATGCTTAATTCAGGTAGAGATGGATCGGATAGTTCGTTTTTATGTAATATGCAAAAAATTTCGATTTGTTTGAAAAAATATGAGTGCGCCACCGCGATCGGAATCTCTGAGTCAGCCTTTAAGAGATTAGCGCAAAGCGGATTTGACATACTGGTCAACCTGACCTGTGTCTTTTATCATTAACAGTCCATTGTAGAACTGACTGCATCAGTTTTACATTAAGCCGATTCTGTTGCATACTTTGTAGTCATGGTTTACAATATCTTTTGTAATGGGGCACAAAGCCTAGTCTCCCATATTGGCCTGTAATGGAACCCCCTCATACCAATAATCACCCCATGGATATGCCAGAATTCTCTACTACGATCTACTATAATAGCAAACTAATGCGAGCAAAACTCCAATGCAATGCAAAGCGAATTATCACCCCAAGAATGATTGATAAATAGAGGCTCGGGAAACGCGAGCATTAATAAGTGATTTTGATAATTCAGGCATTGCTCTGCTACAATAAGCCACAACAATGTTCATATCCCGATTGACCTCCGTTTCCATCCCAAAATCTTGAATTTATTGTGCTGAGATGGGTCACGGTGTCATCGTGATATTAACAACATATTCCTGAATTATCGAACTGACTTATTAAATAAAGACGAAAATAAACGGTCCTTTAACCTTCTCTCGCTATCTAGGCGTTAGACTAACCACTGGACGCACACAGCGGACTGTGTTTCCGTGGATCCCAGTGAACGGCATTCTTGCCCGGTGTTTCGTGTCATAGCAAATCCTCGATCATTTATTCCAAAATTATAAAAAATTGATTTTTTAACATGTTGAAGTAAGATCTATTTTGAAAGATAATTGTCATAGATTACTTTGTTGGGCTAAAAATTGGGAAGAAAAAATTTCATCCTGGTTTCAAAATGCAACAGAACTGGCAATTAGGCAAAATTGACCGAAAATCCACGATTACGGCCATGAAGCTATAGTTTTTCACGTGCTCACAAAAATAGTCATCATAAGAAATAAGTGGAAGACAAGCCGTTGACATGTTTTTATATGAAATATAAGTTGGATAAGGATTAAGTTAAGACTCCAAACCATGAAGAAAAAATTCGTCTTTTGGTTTCGAATCCACAAAATATAGTAATATTGGTCAAAACCAAAATTGCGATATGGCAATAAATGATCAGGTCCGCACCCTTGCTTGCATTGCATACATCATTGCTTCATAAAAACAGTCAATACTGCACCGATGGGGGGCTGCGACCTTCTCCAGCCGGCCAATGTTGGATTCTCCATCACAGACTGCGGATACCCACATTCTCATGAGTGCCCTAACCTTTCGCCACCGTGGATAAAGACTTCTCAAACCCCAACCAGGCAACAGTGGGATCTGGCTCCACCACTTCAACACATTAGCTTGCTGCCGCTGCCTCACCCCGCAAAAGACTGCTTAGAGGCATAACAGCACTTTTTTTTGAGTGCGCCCCAATTTTTTTCCAAATATTTTTGAGATTTTGCACAGTGTATTCGTTAGTAAATTGCACTCTGTGAATATGAGCTCAAAATTCCTGTATGTGTCGCAAAAGAAGGAATTTTGTAATTTAGAATCATTCGAGATCTCCGAAATAATTCCACGGCTGCTGGAAACTTCCTTCCCATATGAAATAACATTAGAAATTATGCATGTTACGCGTCTTCGCTCTTCCATTAGTTGTTCCCGTCGGGTCAGGCAAGTTAAGTTTAGAGGTGATTTTGTGAGGGTTCCACTATTTCATCATGAACGACATAACATTGGCATTTGCCAGCGCCGCCATTAAATTACAATCGGAATCCCAATTCTAATTACACAATCGTTTCTTTCTATGGCAACTAACGCATTTTAGCATGTCGTTTCGCAGTATAGTTTACCTAGAAATTAACCACAACGACTGTGCAAAAGTCTCCATTGTTGAAAATTGGGGCGCTCAAAAATTGCTTTAAAAAAAAAATGCCATTATTGCTTTAATCGTTCCTTTTGATGAAAGCCAAGGACAATATCGAAAGCCAAGGAAGGGAGTATTTCCCCACCTTTTTCACAAGGGGTGGCACATGTAAACTATTTAATACTGGATTTTAAGGTGTATTGGACCCCATTTTGTCAAACAATTAAGGAAACTTGATTACAAATAATGCCGAAGGGATCAGAAAATGAAAGTGGCGTTTACTTATTTTTCTAATCATTTTACGGGTTGGAAGTTAATTTGTCCAGTAAAAAACCCTAGGTTTTCAATTACAAAGACCAAGTTTTTGTCCCCAAATCCTGGCTTTTTGCCTCAAAACCCAGAGTTTTGGGAATTTAAAAAATTATCTGTTTCGCAAAACCTATATATAGGTTTTGTGCAAATTCAGGGTTTTGCTTATAAAACGAAAGGGTTTGCAAATACTTTGTTTGGTGATTTTTTTTTAAATAGCATGCAGATTTATTCCCAGGGCTTTGATCTGCACTTAAAAACCCAAGCGTTTAAGTACAATTTAGAATATAATTGTAAATTTTAGAGTATTATACGGGGTATTTTGCCAAAAAGGGTAAAAATTACATATGCATGAATTTTTAACGAGTTTGCATTATTATTAAATTTCAAAATTTCTCAAAAGTGGGTATAGGATAACATTGTTATCAAAATGATGTTCCCCCACATATCCTGATTTTTTTCTGTCACACTGTTGCAAGGTGAGCTCTTAAAATTTTAAATATTTCAAAAGTACATATTAAATAGCTTTCAACAGGGACTATTTGATTTTTTCAGTTTTGGGCTCAGGCAATACAATATCTGCACTCATTAAAATAAAGGCCCTCAGATTTGCCCTTTGTCAAGATCTATTTGATTTTGGTAATTGAAATCGCAAAATTTCAAGTGGGATCCTAAATGTGTGATTTACACACTCTGTGGAAAATTAATAGTACTAAATGGGCCCCAATGAGTATACACGGCCATTATTAGTTGTGATTTAATGCAACAACAGTGCAATTATATTTTGACTTTTTTAGATTCTTCAATGTAGGGAATTAACTCGTTTTTAACTATTAACCTAGGCAAAACACAAAGATCTGGAAAAATACACACCAAACCAGGTGTTCAATTTAAGTGTAGCATCTTCGTTGGCTAAAGGTCAAAAAGGTCAGACTTTTTTTGGAACAATTTTACCTTTCAATGATAAATAGTAATAATTTGTGCTTTACTGTGGTGAACAATGCAACAACAAGAAAGTTCTTTGCCTGTCTCGTTTTCTGGACCCCGGTTTGTGAATTACACTTTTAACATGTTACTCTCTTATGGTTTACTGTATAAATTTGTACCCGCGGCCATTTCGGACCCTCTAACATGAGCCATAACTTGAAAATCAAATGCACGAATCTCAGGCATTTTGACTTGGTGATTAAGAAGTAATTCTTTTTAATGTTCTAAAAAGATTACAATATTTGTAATATTTTTTGATTCATCGGGGAACAATCATTTTTGACTCCCACTGTATCCAAATTGTTTTGAGGACAGTTATTTACTACATATTTTGTTGGAACCTGGTGAAAATGGCGTTGGAACCAAAGCTGAAATGGCAAAATGACCCGCCATGCAGAGAAAAAAAGGTTAAAACCACTTTGCATACACTTGTCATCAAATTCTATCAAGACTGAAAACACTCAAACATTGAACAACAACCCCGTCAATCTTGGTAATTTGTTATACCCCCAATGTAAAGAATTAAACGTTACGGCATCTCACAATTATTCCAATTTCTTTCTCAGATCATGTCCCAAACATTAAATGTACAGCAGGTCTTGATCATTCTTTTTAAAAAATAGGAAAAAATATATATTTAAAACAACCTTTAAAACCATATTTTTTCGTGGCATGCTTCTTCTTCCGTATCGTGTCCAACACTGTGGTTCTATCGTGTCCAAACCTGTGGTTCTCAAATATAATTCAGCCAGAAGATGGGTACAACGTCTGGCTGCATTGTTGCTCCCGCATGGGCAGACCAAGAGATATTCCATTGTCACTGTGGTGCTGTTCCACAACCACAGGTATGTCCCTGATCTGCTTCCATGTAGCCGCCCACTCTGGCAAGGAAACCTTAGATTGGCCAATTTCTGAGGCAATCGCATTCAGTCCATGAGGATCCGCCCCAGGCGGAGACGCTCACTCACCAGACTCATGCATTAGATGCCACCGCTGCTGATGGCAAGTCTTTCTTTCACAAGGCGACGGACTCTCGTTGACTCCTTAGGACTATTTCAAGAGGTTGGACTTGCTTAGAAACTCTCTCTGATATTTAAGGCTGTTGGCACGGGTATCTGCCAGACATAGGGTGCTTTCAACAATTAGATACTTTGCTCGCTACGCTCTTGCATGCTCACCACATAATGCTTATTATTTGTGTCATGAATTATTTCTCGACGGTAAAAGAAATCTCGGAATCCCTCCTTGACGTCAAAAAATCCGACACTTACAATAAATTTAAATTATTCTCAATGAGATTATTAACAAATATCATCCAATCTTGGCATCCTCCATGGTCCAATGCAACTTCCCTGTTGAGAATTAACTTTTCTCCTCAAGCTAACTTCCAGTCAAAGAACCCTCGATCTGAATAAAAAAAAACACAGGTTTGCTATACTCTTCCCTTGGAAGCTTCTGAAGTCCTCATGATACTACTACTTGGAAGCTTAAGAATCTTCAAGATAACCAGTTTGTATTACATCATAATAGCACTGTATATGTACCCTTCCATAACATGCATGTACTTTTAAGCGGTAGCCAATTGACTTCACACATCCTTGTTGTACTCTTAATGTTCTAAAGAAGGCTTTTCTGGAACTTGTCACCTAACTCTATCACCCCACTATACCAAAATATTATTCGATGCTTCTAGAAAGTTCTAACCGTACATTAATCTGTAAATGGGAAGGAATAGCATTTTTTCATACTCCCATCTTATGCTATCAAACACTTCCGTACAGAGTTTTGTGGAATAGAAACTACTCTTCGGGTAAAGCCGGGTATTAATGTATCTTAAATTATTTATTTCTACCTCACCAATTGGCCTGAACTTTTTAACTTTGATATACTGTTTTAATTTCAAATAAAAATGACGAGGCTTTCACACCTAAGAATACATTATTCGTCGTGGGGTCACGACATAGTGGTTGAATTCTAATTTTTTTGGTCAATGAGTTAATGTTGATCTGTTGAAGTTTTATGTACTTTTAATTGTACCTAACCCAAAATAAAAGTGAATTTACATCTCCTAACCAAAATAGCCGCGTCGAACTACCCGCAATTTGTTAAACGGTGTTTTAAAACAATCGAATACTTATTCGATAGCTTGGCGTGTCCAAATCTCGCAAGCACACAGATAAATTGTGAACCAAACTTATTCGCTGGGAAAAGATTTCCTACTTCAGTGATCAAAATCGATAATAGGTCTAACTTAAAAATCGGTGAAATTTACCTTTCTATACTTCAATGAGGGATTGTTCCATGTTATTTCAAATTTTAAGTTTTGTGTTTTAATATTACTTGTTACTTATTGAAACCTACGGTCCTTGCGTCGTGACAAAGAATTATCCAAGTTTTGTAGTTTTAACCTTTGTACAATATTTTTTTTTGGGGGGGGGGTAGTGCCATTAACTTCTCGCATTACCAATGGAGGAGTTTACCACCCCAGGTAAACTTCCCTCGGTGCGCTAAACCTAAACTTTCGTTAAGTCTTCCATATAATTATTTCACATCCTCTGCTACTTTTGGCGAAACAAATGTGAAGGGAGCACCTCCCGTGTTGCGTCGATGGATTGGTGTAGTGGTTCTACACTACCATCTACTACACATTATTGAAATGCAGCATTCTGATTGGTCAGTTTTCTTGTCCATTATTCTACTATAATGAGCCGCTAATGCATTTTCTTATAATTTTCATCAGCATCACCATAACAACCTAAATAGGCATATTAACTTAAAACCTATACAAACAACAAACACAAATAAATCAAGTTTTTGAGTTCATGAAAGAATTTGTAGTTCTCTATGGGCTCACTAATTATGCCTCCCGCGAGGGCGGGAAAAAATAAAAATATGGGCGCCATTAATTTAGTTTTTCCGAACTCGAGGACATATTCGCCTATAAATGATACTGCATTACCCTTTAGGTATTAAGTTCATTGTTTAATTTGTGCCTATATGGCTCTAAATTATATTTTGATTAAAAACTAGTAACTTTCCATATCATTTGGGGCAAAACCCGCATGAAAATCCAATATTCCTACCTGTTTTTAATGCAAGTCATTTTTCTTTAATACTCTGATGTGTGTCCTGTGGAAATGACCACGTTTGCCAACTTGTGAACTTTGACGTCATTGTGACGCCATAGCTAAGGTTATTTTGGAAGCAGAATAAACTGTGGACCATGTTATAGCAAACGGTATACCACCTTAAATCAATCTATTCTTTAAATAATGAATTCTCGGGGTGGTTACCACCCCTCCCATTAGTCAACCGTGTTACAAAAATAGACTTGAAACTATTGCACAGAAAGTTTGATTTCGTTGATGTTAACTTGATATTCTGCAAACTAATATTACTCATAATAGACATCACGTTTAAAAAAACTCACTTTTCAGGAACAAATTGATATTTTCTTTGGGAAGGTGTTTGTATAAACGTTATTGCTCTCCAAATTGTTTAGATGATGTGATTTTTATGATATTTCCCATTTAATTGTTAATAATATTTGTTTCAAGTTTGTATATATTTCAAACTGTAACATTACTACTTAAAGATAGACTAATAGTTATGAGAAATTGAGAAATAGTCCACTTTATCCTCCAAAATTTTTTGAGTTATGAAACATTCCAGTTACATTTTTAAAATTTTAGCTCAATTTTAACAGTCAGCCAATTTTATTTTTGTGTTACAACATGCATACATTTATTATTTTATATCACAGGACTACAAGTTTGTGGTTCCTTCTAATGTATTTTACTTTTGAAATTTATGTTTTTTTCTTGCAAAAATGAGTTAACACATATTGGCGCTAATGAAAGATATTATTTTAGGAGCCAATTTGTAAGAGGTACGTATTTTCTGAATTCGTTTTCGTTGGTCATCGTGTCAGTCTGCGCTATATTTTACAACGGACGATAATGCAACAGTGAATGTTCCCACTTTAACCGCTTATGGAAGTCGTTTGTATACACAGTTCATGTATTTGTACTAACACCATGCAATAGACATCGTCCATCGTCGTCGTCTTCATCATCATTAGACATCGGCATCGTCGTCGTCGTCTCTCCTCCTCCTCTCCTCGTCCTCGATGGATGTTTCCTTATTCCATCGTTATTGCCACTATCATCACCGCCATCATTATGGCTTATCATCGTGGCATCAGCGGCATCATCATTTAAAATAGTAAAAACCCGTAGCTATAGTAATCTCACCAGACCAACATTAGAAATCAAGGTTTCATGCGTCGAATACGTATTCGACTCCTTAATCACATCGAATCAAACATTTTGGGGTTTGACAACAATCGACACATTCACAAAAAATTTTGGCCATTTTTTGATAAGAAAACAGTTGTTTCTTGGTATTTAATATGTCGTCAGTTTAACCATGTCATGTCCTTTAAAATATCACCATTAAAAAGCCATTTCCTTTATTTCATTAATTACACACTTCATAGGTACCTCAAACTTTCAAACGCCGTGTTCTCAAGAACTAGCATTAATGCTGATTCGACAGTATCCAGAACCTACGACGATATATTTAATGTTATCTTTTGGTGAAAAGAATTCCAATCGGTCTGGCGTTTTTATGGCAAGTAGGTGGCGCTTATTCAAAACTGTTTTGCCTTTTAACTCGTACTGGCGTAACTTTGTTAAAATTTTATTTCACAAATGTAATGTATGTATATTGCTCCAAAATGAGACAAACTTTATGGATAAAAGTCCTTTTGAAGTGCTTTTCCATTTTTCGCGAGAGCATTTTTGTTCGAATCACAAAATCGGTTTTTAGACCGCCATTTTGAATCGGTAGCCAATGGACTTCTGCACATTATTTTAGCCATCTTATAGTATCGGAAGCCATCTTGGATGCATAATAGGAATTTGATAATTACATTTTTGGAAAAAATGTATCTTATCGTTGCTGTCAAAACACACGGATAATACCAAATTAACCAACCTGCAGTCAAGGTAGACCATGATCAGACCCCTTTATTTTATTGCGGTCAATTTGATGCTCTAGATTTCAGAATCATCATAAAAATCTGTCTAGAAACCGTTGAAAACATTAATCTAATAAAACAGGTGATATTAGTTTCATGAATCCGTATGTGGACTAAAATTGTGACATGAATGTTAGGTGTCAAATCGACTAAATCCTAAAAATGTTTGGCTACAGTCCCCTATTAATCATGGTTCCATGTTATTTTTCAGATATTACAGCACCTCCAGTACTAAACAGTTCAGTGGTATAGTTCTCGGCTGTTATATTTACTAAGCAATAAACATTTCATTTTACACCCAGTATTTTTACATTTTAATGACAAATTTAACCTTACTTTTCCTAATACAAATTATAAATACCTTGATCAAAATGATATAGTTACGATCTAGAACTGCATACAGCTTAAGCATTTTCCGTCACAGATAAGGTCAATTAAAGAGAAACAGGCCTCAAAAAGGGGTGTAAGCAGATAAACTCCAATTTCTCAAAACTGCTGAAGCTGGGATTTTCCTTTTCATGGAGGATTTAATTCTACTTCTTTTGTGTAAATTGTGAACAATTATATAACTCACACAAGAATATACTATACTAAAAAAACCCCACAGGATTGTAATTTTTGTGTCAAAATTGTGAACATCCGATACAATACGCCCCGCATTAAGGCCAATCTGTTTCCCCATCACCCATTCCAATGGGATTTCCACAGTTAAGGTCCCAGGAATGAGATGATAAACTACTACAGATCGTTACGGACATTCCATTCAATCAACAGGCAGAAAAGAATACACTCAGTGACATATTAGTGAAACTATTGATTTTCCCCCCAGTCAGTGTCATGAATCGATTCACATCAGTCCCTGGATTTTCGATTACCTCTGAAAAATTAACATAGTTTCCACTAATATTTCCATCACCAACCCAACTATTGAATGGCTTTCTATTCCCTCCTTGTGACTTGACACAAACCACATCAAGTCTTTTGCATTTCCTGGGACCTTTAACATCATTTGTTCCGTCCTGCTGTCGGGTGGCGATTTCCAGTACAATTGAATGTAAATATAACAACTGAGGAACACGATATTAGTTTTTTAGATTCATTAGATGGCAATAGGCATTAGAGAATAATACCCGGTGGGGTTCTCAGGGTTGTGTTGGGTACCCATGCTCGTTCCAGGGGATCTGAAAATGACCCCTAACGGACCAATTTCAGTGAAAATATACCCCCTAACGGGACCAGTATTCAGTTTGAAATATACCCGTTTTCGATGAAACTAATACCCTAACGGGACCAATTTGCGATAAAATTATACCCCTAGCGTGACCTGCTTCAATACTTAATGAAAAATCTACCTTTAAAGAACCAAATATAGAAAATAACACTTGGTACTAACTGTAAGAAATTTCCACACTGCAGGGGTATATTACTGACATGTTAAATTAATTTTCCCAGTTTTTTTTCAATGAGCTCAGTCACATTCTTACCTGAATTTGATACCCCTATCGGGACTATAACTTGATTATTGTGACTTTGATACCCCTAGCGGGTAGTCCCGCATTTGCATCGATCCCTCTTTTTTTTGGAAACGAGCAGGGGTACCCGACCAAAATCCAAGAAACCCCCCCCCCCCGGAAATAAGAAACAACCAATGATTAACCTACCGTCACATTCAAATAGTTAGGATCACACAACTTATAACGTCTATTTTTCTCTACTTGTTCGGTTTTCGTGATAGATAGCATTTTTTGCTAAATATATAACCTATTACACTCGTTGCCACATGTTTTGAATATCATAGTCACTTCTTTTTTGCCAATTTGCGTTTGCCTGGCATCTAACCACATCCCAAATGTGTGATTTTTCATTGAACAAGCTAAGACAAGAGGACACATCTATCATTTATGAGTGAATTTTGCTACATTAACAATAGATTTTGAATCTAAAATTTCATAACCATCCATTTCTTTCTTAAAATCTTTTCAATTAATGTCAGTAACGAAATACCCCCGACAATTAATATTTGAACAAGGTAACCCCTTTAGACTGAGTATTGTTAGTCTTTAAGATTTTTATTGTTAGAATTATGTGGCATTTGTTCAGTTTATACAGCAACAGTACTAATTTTGTAGCAATCTAACCTTCAGATTCGGGGTTATCATTTAGTCATTGACCCGATTGAGTCACTAACTTGTAAATCCCAATTGGAATGGATGAAAAACAGATAGTCCTTTAATAATCGTTTATAGCATGGCGTAGCTAGGATTTCATATTGGGGGGGGGGGGGGCCAGTGTCGAATCAACCTAACAGAAATGGTAGAGTTCCCAGGGCCCTCTTAGGCCCCTGTTGGGGGCCGCCGGGGCGAAGCCCCTGAAATTGTGTGGTTTATATGCTTTAATGTCGTTACCTAGAGGGCTAATTTTTGTACGATTTTTGTAAAATTTACTTGTCGCATATTGACTGTTGAACTTTAAACCTATATTTTGCCGACAATCCGCTGCAAGTGCCCATGACCTGAAGTTTGCAATGAACCGACGGGCTCACTCAACCGCGAAATCATTTTTGGGGCCGCGGCCCCCCTGACCCCCCCCCCCTCCCCTCTTTGCTACGCCACTGGTTATGCTCTGGTTTTCGTGGGCGGTTGTCATGGGATTTGCACCATTTATCCATAGAGTATAATTAATATTCTCCATGAAAATGACTTCACAGCTTCATCAGTTGTTGAGAAATCAAGGGTTTATATCTGCTGCACTTTTTGTGGACACCTGTAACAAGGTATAATTTTCTACTAGTATTTAAGGGTCCTTTCAAATCAATTATGTTGGACTACACTTTTTGGTTTCCCCTCCAGATCATCAAAGCATGAAAAAATACGATACATGCACCTGTTCACCTGAACATTTCAGATATTTCGCAGGTGCTTCTTTGTATTCTATGTAACGCCTTGGGTTTGTTATGGAGGAATAGAATCGTTCAAGGTTAACCAATTGACCGCCCGTTTTAAAAACCGCACACCTATACAGTGACAAACCTAATTTGATTTGAATGGGGTATACAGGTGTCCGAGTTTGGATAAGAAACCCTATTGACATGTTCATATCTATGCATCCACTGCTTTGGCCACCCGGACCACACTTTATATGTTCAGTGAAGTGAAGGTATTCGTCTGACCTCATAGATGGCTGCTAATCCGAAAAACACAGGGGCACTCGCTATACTAACAGTACCGCGAAAAACAAATTCATATATAAGTTTTAACTTAGGTCAGGTTTACTTTGAGGGCCTTGCTTGTATCCTGGTAATCAGTAATACCTGTCCCAGGCCGAGTTTGTCGGTGGCTTAACCGTCACCCCCATTGGGTTTCTAAGGAAAACGAGAAGAGTGGTAGCTGGTTACCCTCGGGAGAATGAAAAAGAAGATCTACCTACAAGGCGTCAGCTCTGGAGAGCTAATGGCGGCCATCCAGCCATGCTGCCTTGAATGGTGGGACATGGTTGACTCAAAGTAGCCCACCGCGAAAAAAGCCCGAAGACTGTTGGATTGACGTCAGGAAAGGACATCGCGTCAATCTATCTTTTGCCCTCTGCAATTAGAATCCTCACACAGCCGTTTTGACTGAGTATGAGGTGATCCAGCCACCCTCGTTTAGCGGGGACAAAACCGGATTTAAAACCTTGGTTTAACTAACTAAGCTACATGAACTTCTGTATGTTTAAGACACGTAGGTTAGGCAAGTACATTATTGAGGCATATTACGTAATTAGTCGGGTCTTATTTTTATTCCGTTTCATATCTTTGACCTCAACTAAATACAGGTAATCATCTGCAAGTAAAGTAATGTGAACTTGAATGTTTACGCCACGGTTGGTATCTCGGATAAGAAAACGTAACAGGGCCATCCCAGATGCTAGGCAATGGTTTTGTGGTTCACTGACAATTTGCAGATTTGATGCGCAATGCGTTCCGTCGCTTGTTTGTATAAAATAAACAGTGCAGCATGGGATTTTCTTCTAGGTAGGTATAATCGTAACCTTATGGAGCAACACCTATTTGGGCATATGGAATAATTTGCTCGTTAAGTAGGTTTATCCGAAGGTTTTTGATCCAGTTTAGTTATGAGCAAGAAATATCTAAAACATGTGGTTTATCCGTTCGCCCACGAACCAACTCCCACTTTATCCCTTGAATCTAATTGCTTCGTGGTTTTTTTTGTGATACTTAGTTTATTGTTTAGGAAACCGCCTTTTGTCTGTTTGGATATATTTGGGTTGTACAATCGGGGTTGGTACCTTACGTGGAGTAACCTGATATGTCTTTACCGGAAGCTAACTCCGAAATGCTTCATTACGGTGGCCTTGACATCGCCATTCCTTTGCCTGTCCGGTGCCAAAGTCGATTTCCTCCAACTTGCATAGTTCTTTGGCAGTCATTTTGTAAAATCAACATGAGAAAATAGACTTTCTATTATGTTTTCTGGGCGGAATGATTTTCTGCTCTGAGACCAAAACTCTCATTTGTGGTACTCTAGTAAACGGTAGACTCGCTCGGTACAACATTGTTAGCTAGTTTCAAAAGGACCCAGATCTTTTGCAATGATAGTGACTCCCAACCTTGCCATAAACGTGACCTTTTCCAGATTAAAACATTAGAATATCCATAGCATCTTTCCAAAAAACTCTGGCCATGTCATTTGTTCTAAAAATAGGCAACCAACTACGCGCTTTCTATATCGGCCTTGTCAAGCACAACAGCCATGAATTCTATACAGTAGTTATATGTGAGACCCTTCATCATATACTTATCGGCTAATTATTATTAGATTTGCACACTTGGCCGAGAGAAACATTTACAATACACGTAGTAGAACTATCTAAGGAACAGCGAAATCTCAAACTTCTTCGAAGCCGCGCGGTATATTGAAGAACTTCACCAAGAGACCCGAATTCCTTCCAATCACTACCATGATGGAATAACACATGCGCTGAAAGATGCGCTGTCGATGCGGACAAATAGTTTTGTGTGCGTCGTAACGCTTACTTCAAAACTATCAGAGTTGAGTCATAGAATCAGAAGAAAAGATGCATCGTTGAATTTAATCGACGACTCCCTCCCGCTTTAGTGTTTTGACAGTCTACATTCCACAACTGACTTCGTGGGTGGCTTGTCATTTTCTTTGGTTTGTTGTGTCATTCACAACAATTGTAGCCATCTAAAGTAAATATTAACATACTGCAAAAGGTATTACGTGATCTCCAAAATGTGTGATACGTGGATTTAATTACAACTAGGTCAGCTCCGTTAGATCATTATATGTGAATACACTTCAACAAAAAGGAACATGACAGTGACATATGCATAAACAAGTATTCGAGTGGACTCATGAAATATTAGGTCTAATTATGCATATGAAGTCCATCACTGATTATGCACAACAATATTTGACTAACGATACAAGCAATAAATATGTCAGTCAGTCGCTATGCTATGTCATGTAATGACCCAAACTCATTGTTTTCATTTTGAACACAAACGACGTTCTGCGCACGTGGTTGTAAACTGCCAGCTTTTCTCGAACAAGTACTACTCGCATTTAGAATCAAAACGCCGTTTATATCACGTCATGTATTTCAAACCAATATCTCAGAGGGTTTGTTGTCAAATATATAGAATAATACATACAGACTGTTCCCAAAAAAAAACTATACAATCAAAGATTAATTTTTTGCTCCAAAACTTAAGTTTATCTCAACTGGAACGTTACTATTCTTTTTAGAAATGTTCCAGCTTTCATAAGTTTTTAGTTGGGTAATTTGGGGGGGGTCTGGTTCGGGAGTAATGGCCAATGTCTAAGACACTTAAAAAACCCGTTGGGCCAGTTTAGGCTATCTGATATCAACACAAGTTGCCGTTGAAAATCAACTTCAAGCATTTTTTAATTGAAAAAAATTAAAATAAATATAGGTTTTAAAGTACTGCTTCGTTTATTTTATAACCATAAATTGCCAATTAATATTGTCACATTGCCAAGCATAATGTAGCATTGAGGAATTAAATTCCAACAGTCTTGTGTTCTCAGCCTGAGGCTTTGAAAACCAGCCATCCTTCCCATTATTGTTCTTTGTCTTAAAACAACCCATCGGCGTCTTGTCTATACTTAATTATGTTTTTCTCCATTGGACCAATCTTGGAGGCAGTGGACAGTGGGGAATAGGGGAAGGGTATATAAAAATGGCCCCTCCACATTTGATACGTTGTCCGCAACATTTGTCCCTCAACAAAGACTTGTGACTGTTCCATTAGTTTCAGCAGCTCAAAGACCAAAATTTAATGAAGCCGTGTTATTTTCCTCCTGAGAGTGAGTCCCCATTCCCCCCACGGAAGAATCTGGTGCTTTCACGATTCGAAAATAATATCTATTGCATTAATTCAATGCATATTGAATTGATGATGA
>JAMKCH010026577.1:0-26475 GCA_023653785.1 Ophioderma brevispina
TTGGGGTCATTTCCAGCCAAGTTTAAAGGGGGATGGCCCGATTTAAGGATACGAAGTTATCATCTTGATAGATTGGCCTGCACTCCAAAACCCCATCTGTAAAGTTTCGCGCCAATGAGAGCTAAAAACGTGACTTTGTAAGCCCCATAGAGTACTGTGTAAAATTAATATTGGTCGACCAAAATGGGACACATTTTCGCTCATAGCTTCCAAACCAAACATCCTTTGTCTCTAAGACTTCACAGGGTAAATGAGAAAAATAGTAGCTTTCTTTTGATACCAAAATGCTGACCACTTCCGGTAAAATCTGGAGCTTCTGGAGACGAGGCTATTAGCGATTGGGCCATGGACCTTTAAAATATCTTCAAAAAAGTCATATCTACAATATGCCAGGTAGCAGATTGATGCATGTTATAAATTCCATACCAGTCAATGGAGGTCATTAAGGGATCATTGAGGGTCAAAGGTTAAATTTTCAAAATGTTCCCATTGAGCTGAAATTTGACTGAAATCATCATGATATTCTGAACATGTTGAAAATGTTTGAGATTAAGCTTGTGAAGGTGTCATTAAAGCGGTCAAAAGTCAAATTTTCAAAATATTCTGATTGAGCTGAAATTTCGACTTTCTTATGACATGTTGAAAATATTTTTGAGGTCACTGAAGATTGATAAAGGGTCATTAAAGGGATCACAGGTCAAATTTTCCAAATACTCCAATTGAGCTTGAATTTTAATAAAATATCTTTTGAGATCATCAAGGCATCAAAGGTCAAATTTTGAGCATCTTGCCTGTGCCCAGATATTTCCAGATCTAGTTGATTTGTTGGTGTGATATAATTTAGCATAAGGCGACGAAAATAAAAAACCCTGTTTTACGGGCCCGACCGACCCTGGTTTTTCAGCTTTGCAGAATTTTTTTTTTTTTAGTTTTTTCAAAAATCATGTAAAATCAGCCTGTTTTTAGCCCAAATTTATCAATTTTGGCAAATGTTTTTTAGAAAATTTGTTTGTGAAAAATTTTCATTTTTTCTCTTGATTTTTCAGATTTTGGGGTTATTTTAGGCCAATTTTGAGCTCCAGAAAAGAAAAAAAAAGAAAAAAATCGACCCTACTCGAAAGGTCCGCTTGCCCATAAAACAGGGTTTTCTTTTTTCGTCGCCTAATAGTACCATTGGATACAAAATTGTGATTACGAAAGGCAGCTTTGAACTGGGCTATTTCACATTGTGTATAGGGATTATGTAAGTGCACTTAAAAGATGTTGATGACCACTTATTATCCTCAACCACTTAGTCACCTTGGTATGGTCCAGAATTACAAGTAGGGCAGCTAATCAGTATTTTCTACATGTAAATAATGAAGTGAGGATCAAACACACAACCTACAGGTATATGAGACCAGAGTCTATGGGCGCAATTGCAATATGAACGAACAGAATAACACTCACAAATTATAATGAATGCAAGTGCCACTCTGAGATGAGTCAGGTCCTTCTGCTCCATGATCAAATTTATAGGTACATATTTTAACCTAGTGGGAAAAGGGGTGCAGTAGATCATAAGCATAAGGTTGTGGGTTCGAGCCCTGCTGTCGCCAATGTGTTGTGCACTTGGGCAAGGCACTTTACCTCGCTTGCCTCTCTCCACCCAGGAGTATAAATGGGTACCGGCACATACTGGGAATGCAAAACAGACTCGCTGTGCTCGGGCGGATAAAAATACACGGACACATGGATGCATCGTTGTTGATTTGTGATGAACCACTCTGTAACATGTTTGAATCCCTAAATCAACCCCATCCTCCAAGTTTCATACCCATACACTAATGTTTACCCTATTTGACCTCCTTTGACCTGAATGGCCCCTAATGACTTTGTCGTGACCTTTAAAATTTTCGGCATCAACAATCTACCCCCACCCTCCGAGTTTCATGTCCATACACAAATGTTTACCCCATTTGACCTCCTTTGACCTTGAATGACCCCAATGACCTTTGATCTGCTAACCAATACAAACTCAGTCTTCGGATGGTCAAGGGGCACCGGACCTCCAAGTTTGAGGAACGTGCGACCCTCGGTCTTTGAGAAAATAGATGCGGTCAGACAGACAGACAGACAGACACACTGACAGAGACATAGACAGACCACTGGTATTAATAATATAGATATCCACAGCAAGGTTCTTAACCAGGATTTTTGTTTTAAACGGACCTTACCCAAAAATTTGGCAAAATTGGACCTTTTTACTTTAATTTGAACCCCTGTGGGAAAAAAAGCATTAAAAATCCCAAATTTTTGACACGCTCTGCTTGCAAAATCAATTTTTGGGGCCTTTTTGAGCTCTTTTACAGGATTTTAGGGGCTTTTTGGAATTTGGGGTATTAAATTGACTCTCTGCAATTTTTCTCACCAGGGCAGAAAAAAGATGCATATTTCCTAGGAAGGTAGTCACATTTCCCATAGAAAAGTCAAAATTACCCTCCATATTGTCAAATTTCCAGGGAAGGAGCTTCCTAGATTTCACATTTTTTCCCACCATGTTTCTCGCGGGTCAAAATGAGAAGTCACAGGTCTTTGACTTGGGAGCCTGGGTTCCTGAAATCCCTGTCAGCTCACTCTAAGTTGAAACATGACCTTTGATAGAGTACATTGAGATTGTAATATTATAATATATGGTTATAATAAAACTCAAGAATAAATAGTAGCTATAGTGTATTTTGGCATAACTTGGAGCATCTCTCCTGATAAAATGTGTAGAATAATGGTGTCTTGTTCCACCATACACTGAAGATGGTATAGACAGATTCACATGACCACATAACCAAATTCCCTCCCACCTTTAATCCATGGACTTTGAAAATTTTCATTTTCAAATTGTTGAATGGTTTTGTTTCTTATATTCTTTCTTTTAGGGTGAAACAAGATAAACTGCCATTATACAACATCGGAGCACTGCAGTCGTCATTTTATACCCGAACATCGGTGAAATTATCTGTGTAAAAGAAACACTAACGTCATGTCACAATCAAATGGAAAAGCTCATAAATGCACATACTGCAACAAGTGCTTTTCCTACCCAAGTGAAAGAAAAGATCATGAGAGGATGCACACAGGAGAAAAACCCTATCAGTGTCAATACTGCAAGAAAAGTTTCTGTGCAATTTGGATCAAGACTGAGCATGAAATGATACATACTGAGGAGAAGCCTCACAAATGTCAATATTGTGAGAAAAGTTTCAGACAAAGTGGTCACAAAACCATCCATGAAATGACACATACTGGAGAGAAACCTCACAAATGTCAATATTGTGAGAAAAGGTTCATCACAACTCAAGACAAACATAACCATGAAATGACGCACACTGGTGAGAAACCTCACAAATGTAAATATTGTGAGAAAAGGTTTAGCCAAGCTGGTAGCAAAAACGTACATGAAATGATACATACAGGAGAAAAGCCTCACAAATGTCAATATTGTGAGAAAAGATTCACCACAACTGGTCATAAACATAACCATGAAATGACACATACTGGAGAAAGCCTCACAAATGTCAACATTGTGAGAAAAGGTTCATCACAACTGGTCGCAAACATTACCATGAAATGACACATACTGGAGAAAGCCTCACAAATGCAAATATTGTGAGAAAAGGTTCATCACAACTGGTACCAAACATAACCATGAAATGATACATACTGGGGAGAAGCCACACAAATGTAAATATTGTGAGAAAAGGTTCATCACTTCTGGTGAAAAAACTAAACATGAAATGATACATACAGGAGAAAAGCCTCATAAATGTCAATATTGTGAGAAAAGTTTCAACAAGGCAAGTAACAAAACCAGACATGAAAAGATGCATACAGGCGAAAAGCCTCACAAATGTCAATACTGTGAGAAAAGGTTCAGAGAAGGTGGTCACAAAAGTAACCATGAAATGATACATCAGAAAAAAGCCACATAAATGTCAGTAGTGGAGAAAAAAAAAAGTTTCACACTGCAGGTGGGACAAAACTAAACATGAAATGACACATACAGGAAAAAAGCCCCACAAGTGTATTTATTGTGAGAAAAGTTTCAGCCAGGCATATAACAAAACCAGACATGAAAAGACGCACACACGAGAAAGGCATCAAAAAGAATTTGTAATCCAAACTCATGTTGATTGTGGGGAAAATGTATGGCTAGAAGTAGTTTGTAATTAGCTGGAGCAAGAGCTATGACATACATGTCCTGCTGTATTTTGATGGAAACAATTAAAAGGCAAGCTGAAGTTTGGGGTCTCGGCTTTCGCTTTCGCTACATTCTAAAAATTTAATCTGTGGGCTGCTCCATGAAAAACTTCACATTTTAGTGACTCGTACCCACAGCCACAAATACACATCAGATTGCTAAGTACCAACTGATGATAAAGGACACTTAGGATGGATCTAATACACAGCTAAAGAGCAGTTAAAGAATCAAAAACTATTATTATATACAGCAACATCTAAAATAGGTTTCCAAAAAGCAAAACAAAGTCCATCCATTTTTTAGGGTAATTAAAATTCCTTTTCTGGGAAAAACAACAAACAATGTATGTAAATTAAATTAAGCTTGGAGTGACAGCCGAGCCATGGGTTATCAACCAAACGCAGGCAAAGTTTTGGGCATTTAGGGTATTTTAGGTGACTCCCCCTCTTTTTTAAGGCTTTTGGTTCACTTGATTTAATATTCAAGTTATTAGTGTATGCTGCTGCTTGTCATACTATCTGCTGATCACCTTTTCTACCTTTTTATTCAAAATTCTTTTTTCACTGTAACTGTCTTTGTTTAATCATTGACTTCTAGGTTGTACTAGAAAAAGATGTGTGTTATTCGTAGTCATTGGCTAGTTGTGCTCACTCAGAAAAAAGAAGTTCTACTTTGAACTATTTTGTCCTGTACATGTATACATATAGAATCCTATGATTATTTAAAGAAGTCTACAAGGGCCTATAATACACTTTACTGATTTAAAGGCTGACTCAGAGATTTCCTGAGGAGGGCGCCCTCGATTTTCAAACAAATTGTGTTTTTTGCATATGCATAATGCTGATCCATATAATAATCACTGTGTGAAATAACTAAGCTCAAATCGAAGTCCTTCATACAGAAAATCACAACTTTGCTTTACAATTCCGGATCCGGAATTTTTGTTACACACGATATCATATGGCACTGTTACACTGCAGTGTACATAGATTCATACTGCATGAAAACAAAAAATCTGATTCATCTCTAACTTTGGAATGAAGTATTTTAATGTGATTATCTTTAGTCCCAGTAGACCATTTTTAATTACTACACAAAAAACTATTTCAAAGATCCTCTGACTCAGCCTTTAAAGGGATGGTCCCATTTCATTCTATAAAATTTCTTCTTGATTTGACGAATATTGACCACATACCCTATCTGTTAAGTTTCATGCACGTTGACATATTTCAACAAATCCTTGGGGAGAAGTAGAAACCTCCTTGTGGTCTCCCCGCTGTTAAGCTGCGTAGCAAAGCAAAGTTAAAACTGCGAAGCGAGGCAGCGAACTAATCTCTACAACACCAACACTGTTTTCCCTTAACATCATTTCGTAATTAATACCCATATCATGACTAGACATCAGCGCATGCCTTTTCTAGGTCTGCCTTGACTATATGTCATTGAATGTGGAGGGGTTTTTCCAGTGCAAAAAGTACCATCAGTGCTGATTTGTGTAACCATCTCCATTGTGATGTCCTATGTCGGCATGAACAATAACCACCACCCAACATAACCAGAATGGGCCTTGCCACCGAGAGACGACATCGACAATACGGAGTGCTATATTTGTGAGACAGTCCGAAGGCAGAGCAACCTCAATGTCTGATGATAACACCATCGAAGTCCTCACACCATGAGCTTAGTTCTGGCATCGTTACATCGTCTACAACCTTCCATCATTAAGACTTCGAGCACCCCAGCTCAACCTGGGATTCCACCAAACCTCAAACTTCTTCATTGGCGACTTCAACAGCCTAGTACCCAATGGCTCCAATGAAACGAACAAAGACGGACAACTGTCGAAGATGGATAGACTGCATCATCTAACGTCTCCTTCACGACGCTAAGCGGAAGCTGCCGACATCATTTCATAGTGCCCGCGGGAAGAGAGGTTACAACCCTTCTCTAGCTATTGTTAGTAAGAACATCTCTAACCTCTGTAGCGTCAGAATGTCTGGATCCTGTTCCCATCAACCTCAACATCAACCATCAGTATCCAAGTCAACGCTGCAGTAAACCCAAACAAGTGCCTTTTAAGCGCCGCTTTAACTACAGGAAAGCAAACTGGCAAGGATTCAATGAGACTTGATCAGAATGTGAAAGAGGATTGCTCCAAAACCCTTAACTATGACAAATTTTGCCCCAACAGTGAACAAGACTGCCCGGAGTTTCATACCAAGAGGCTGTTGGACGGAATATATACCAGGCCCTTTCCAAGGCATGTGCTAGAGAATATCAGAGTATACACCCTGTTTTGAAGCTGATCCTTTTCCGGCTGAAACAACTGCTAAAGGTGAGAAGTCTCGAAGAGGATCACCCAGGAAAAGATCAAAATCCTGGCACACTTTAATTGAATCCACTGATGACCGATATGACCCATAACAGCAAGAACTCATGGTCTACCATCCTAAGAAGCTCCTTAGGGGATCAAAGAACCTCCATCATTCAGCCAATGTCCATCCCCACCAAGTTGGCCCCCCAACTGCTTTAAATGGAAGTGCAGCAAGAAACCCCAGAAGATCAAACTAGCCCATAAGAGGTTGGGTGACCCTGGTTTCACTTTCCCCTTCAACATGGACGAACTGGAAATCGGTATGCTAAACTTCAACAGGAAAAGCAGTAGGCCTTTACAACATCTCTACTGAGCGGGTAAAAAATATTGGCCCGTGGCGGAGGGATGCTTCTTGGGCTCTACAGTTGCTGCCTTGTTTCCCACGGTTCCCAGGAATCTGGCGGGTGGCACGTTGTTGTGGCACTCCTGTGGCTTGCGCTCTCCTGTTCAACATTTGTACGCAACGCCAACCCTGGGAGTGCAGGAGCCTGTCGTTTTTGTTTATGGCAGACGATCTTGAATTAGGCACAAGGAACAAACCGACTTCACTTTTTGTTGAAGAGAGACTCTCCGGGGCTTTGGATGAGCTCACTCCTTTTGTTGGAGTAGGGCCACCGCGTGCGTGACCATCTGGGGACACAGGTGTGTGCTTTCATCTGCGCAGCCGTGGGGCCGGGCGTCAGCTTGGAGTTAACCGCGCTCTCTCTTGTAGGGCCCACGTTGGGAGGACGGGGTGTGAAGTGTGTTCACGCCAGTGACAATCTGAACAACTCACGGCACCAGATAGGGGCTGCTCGCCACTTACCCTGGGGTCGCGACGCTTGCCTTGTGCTACTCATGGTCAGAGTGTCCTGCCTGTGTGGGCGGGATCGACCCATTCGCGGAAGCTTGATCCACGTTAGGTGCCTCCTGCGGCTTGTCGGCGGGATGCTTCTTCCAACATACCGGGCGTAGGACTTGTGCAGCCTGGGCGGGGATTTCTCCGCCGTGTGAGGCGCCCTGTGTCTGGACAGATACCGCTGCCACCAGCCTTAAATCTAGTTTCTTAAGCAAGTCCCAACCTCTTGAAACAGTCCTAAGAGGTAAAGAGAGTCGCCGTGTGAAAGAAGACTTGCCATCCAACCAAGTAACATCATATCGGTATTGAACCTGTAGATCGAGCATCTCCCACCTGGACTGAATTGGCGATGCCTCAATAGATGAGAACCAGAATGGCCGATCTAAGGCTTCCTTGCAGAAGTGGGGCTATCTGGAAGCAGATCAGGACACACCTGTGGTTGTGGAACATCACCACAGACAATGGAACACCTCTTGGCTGCCCACTGCTGGACAACAATGCACAAAACAAGGACCTTGCTGAATTCAGTTAAGGGCACCAGAACGTTGAAACCATCTCTGGCTGGATCATATTGAGAACCACAGTGTTTGCACACGATAAGAAGAAGAAGCACGACGACTAAAAATATGATTTTTTGGCCCATTAATACTGTGTAAGACACATCGTCGACCAAAAACATCCAGCACAAGATTTCCTTCACCCGGTATATGAGAAAAATAGGGAACTTTCGTCCGACACCAAAATCTTGACACTTCCGGTGAAAAACTGGGCCCGGGATATAAGTTTATTCACCATCGGACCATGGTCCTTAAAGGCTGACTCAGAGATTTCGAAATATAATTTTATTTTGTGTAGTAATTAAAAATAATCATCTACAACTAAAGATAGTCATGTAGAATGCTTAATTCCAAGTTAGAGATGAATCAGCCTTTTCATTTTCATGCAGAAAAATTAATGCACAGTATAAGTACCATTGGTCCAGAATTTTATAAGAAAGTTGTGAAGGACATCAATTTGAGCTTAGTTATTTCACACGGTGATTAGTATATGGACAAGCATTAAGTATAATGCAAAAAACAAGATTTGTTCAAAAACTGAGTGCACCCTCATCCGGAAATCTCTGAGTCAGCCTTTATTAAAATGAGCTAAGACCATATTTTTTTTCATGTCTTTTGAAAAGTTAAAGACAAGTTAAGTTAAAGAGATGTGTAGAGCTAACACTGTTTTGGTTCTAAAATCTTCAATTTTCCTGGCTAAAATTCCTCTACAAAGACCCTTTGAAGGGTCCGTAATTAAAGAAATTAAGAGTTCCTTAAGATTCCATAAAGAACCATCGTTTTGGCCAAATAACCTTTATAACCTTTCATTTCTATTATTATTTATGAAATTGTTGAAGATTACACTTATGGGGAATGCAGTGAATTTTTAGCAAATATTTAAGGGCACATTTTTAGTTTAGATAAACTCTAGCTTTTTGCTATTTGGAAAAATATCACCTATTGGTCAATCAACAAGCAAGACACAAGAGTGATATTCATTTTGGCATGGAATTGGAATTGGTTTTGGTTTTATGGTTCATATTACTCCTGTTTATAAAAAAATAATGTACTTAAATGTTTTTTTAGGAAAACTGAATTTGTAGGATGGACAATGCTAAAACACCATGTACCGTACATGTAGATAGATTGGTAACATCTATTTAAAGGGGCATTTCGTGATCCACAGCCTCGTCCCCCGACTTATCTAAAAAATGTTGAGATTTTTATATCATCTAAACCGTTAGCCATAGTAATCCACGTGTGCCCAATCTTACGTGCAAATTCAGTCGCATCTGTAAGAAATTTGCAATTTTGTATTTTCTGTCCGTAAACTGACAGAAATTACAGCACAGTAGCCTATGAGACTGTGGGAAACGAGCAATTGCTCATAACACAAAACCGCAAGATTGGGATGAGCTCAAATTTAGAGAATAAGCTTCGTTCTGTTTACCCATAAGGGTTGGCCTTAATCATTTCATGTGAGTGCTAATGTACATAAAAGCTTTACAACCATGCAAAAATATCGATTTTGAAAAATCTTGAGGGCGCACTATTTTCCAAATGTGCCCATGTCTCTTCAAATGTATGTTTATTCCATTAAGGTTTCCAAATTCATAAGTGTTTCAGAAGAAAGTGTGTCAGATGGGTCAGGTTACAGAAACTCCCCTGAGAAAAGCCATTAACAGGGGTGGATCAAGGATTTGAAAAACGTCAAAATTACCGGGGGGCTAAAGGCTGTAACTTGTCCAAAATGGGCTGATTTTGCAAGAATTTGCAGAATTAACGGGAGGCGCGAGCCCCCTCTGCCCCCTCCCTTGATCCGCGCCTGATTAGCAGAGTAAAATCCATTACAAAAACCAAGCACATGCACAAAGCACATTATTGCATGTAGATAAACCAGTTTTGTAGTCGCAGCAAAACACCTAAAATGCACAATTATAATTGTTTTTAATTGAAAAAAGTACAAAATCAGCTACTAAACAGGCATGTTAACCAATCAGCAAAGAGTACTTCTTACCTGGTGGAATTTTTATAAGACGAAGGTCTTTTTCTGGACTTCTTCCTTGAGGAGTCCGATTCTGGGGTGTACCCTTGGTGGTAATCATCCGTAAGTTTTCATGAAGCTTCTCCAGACAAGATCGAGTCTGTTGAGGGAATCACATGGCTGCATCTTCAGCTTCTAAATGCACTTGCTCTAGAACTGGTTCTTCCATAGAAGATCTTAAATCCTAATACAAAATGAAAAGGACTAGATACCAAATAATACAATAAATAAAACATAATGGCTTATATATTTATTGTTGGAGAGAAAAAATTAGTCCACCTGTTAAGATTTTCCCGTTCCTACTTAATGGTCTTCAGTTCAAAGGTGGTTCTGGACTTAATTGTATAAGACCTAATTGAAGTCAAAGTTGCTGACAAAACCTGAAGTGTAATAACAGCAATTCAAATGCAAGAACAGCACATTTTGAAGAGCGCCCCCAATTTTCAAAAAGTATGTTGGTGAAATTGTCTAGGAAAACTATTCCTGCGAACAAGAATGCTAAAAAATTAATATTTATAATAAAATAAGCGATCTTGTATATTTTATTGGTCCAGATTGTACTACGGCAGAGCTGGAAATGATACGTTTAGGTCCGTCCATGATGAAAATATTGCCACCTCGAGAAAATAACCTCTACTGGGCTTGCACTGAACTATTAAAACAGACTATGATGAGCGTAGACACGTACATGGCGCTATTCCCAGCTATTCATTATTGGAAGGGTTTCTAAACAGCCGTTGAATTTATTATCGGAGATCTCCGATACCAATTAATTCTAATTACAAAGAGCCTCGTTTGCAACAAATAGACATTTTCGAGATGAAACTATTCACAGGTATAGTTTTACTAGCCACTTACCAATGCAACCATGTAAAAATCGCAAACTTTGAAAGGGGGGTGCTCTTCAAAAAAATGTGCTATTATGCTTTAAGGTCTTCAGTTCAAAGCTGGTTTTGGAATGAATTTGTATAAGAAGCTAATTGAAGCCAAAAATTTGCTTGCTGGGTGTGGACTTAATTGTATAACAAGCTATTGAAGTAAATTTGCTTGACAAACCTAAGTGTAATAACAGCAATTAATATTTCCTCTTACTACAATGTTGAATGGTATTACATTTTGTTCTTAAATATTGTTTTAGCTTACGCAGTGGATCCCAGATGTGGACGAAGAGATCTTCAATCCAAGCATTTTTTAGGGATACCATTAGTTGAGAGGTTAATAACTGTTGGGTACTGAGGGCTTCTAACTTGCAATAAATATTTGTCCTCTCAAAGATTCTATACAGAAAATACTTACCTATAACAGCTACATTGAATTAATTTAGTCAAATGTCAATATGACCAGAGTATTATCACATACTCAAATAAAATCCCCACCCCAAGTTTTGAAAAGGGAATTCAGGCATGTGACGATCTATTGTAAGTCAACCTACTTGGGTTCAAATTATTCAGATACCCAATTTGATCAAATCACAATTTTCTTTGTTTTTTTTTTTACAACACCAACATGGTTAAGTATATTTAATCTACCCTGATAAAAATTGTTTACAACACCAACATATTTAATATACTGATCTAAATTGAGCAGCAATTAATCTTGTTTTCATGATGTTTTGGACTACAACTTCAAAAATGTGGTATTAAATACAACTTCTAAGCAGAACACGGCCTAATTCCAGCAAACATACATTATGCCAGTTTTCCGTTCACCACTCCCTAGACCTTTGATAGGTTAATTTCCTCACCATCTTTTGTATTTCTAGTTTTTTTTAAATCAGAAGGTTAGTAACATTATGCCAACTATAAATATGACAATGGGAAATGACGTTAAAGGACCATTTTTTAGATAAACTCTTAGCTTTTTGCTATTTGGGAAAAAAATATCAACCCTATTGGGTCAATCAACAAGCAAGAAACAAGAGGGATATTCATTTTGGCATGGAATTGGAATTGGTTTTGGTTTTTATGGTTCATATTACTCCTGTTTATAAAAATAAATGTACTTTAAAATGTTTTTTAGGAAAAACCAAATTGTTGTAGATGGGACAATGCTAAAAACACCATGGTACCGTACAGTAGATAGATTTGGTAACATTCTATTTAAAGGGGCATTTCGTTGATCCACAGCCTGGCCCCAGACTTCTTATCTTTAAAAAAAATGTTGTGTGCCGATTTTTATATCATCTAAACCGTTAGCCATAGTAATCCACGTCGTGCAAATCTTACGTGCAAATTTCAGTCGCATCTGTAAGAAAAATTTGAAATTTTGTATTTTTCGTGTCAGTCAAACTACCGACAAATTACAGCCACAGTAGCCTATGGAGGACTGTGGAAACGAGCAATTGCTCTAACACCAAACCGCAAGATTGGGATGAGCTCAAAAATTTAGAGGAATCACGCTTCGTTTCTGTTTACCCATAAGGGTGTTGAAGGCTAAGGTGAGGGCTAATGTACATAAAGCTTTACCAAACCTGCAAAAAATAATCGATTGAAAAAATCTTGTTGAGGGCGCACTATTGTCCAAAATTGTGCCCATGTCTCTTCAAATGTATGTTATTCCACTTCAGGTTTCCAAATTCACCTAACGTGTTTCAGAAGAGAAAGTGTGGTCAGATGGCGTCAGGTTACAGAAAACTCCCAGAAAAAAGCATAACCCAGGGGTGGATCCAAGGATTTGACAAAAAGTGCAAAATACCGGGGGGCTCTAAAGGACTGTAAACTTGTCCAAAATCGGCCCTGTTTTGCAAGATTTGCAACGAATTAAACGGGAGGCGCCCGAGCCCCCCTCTGCCCCCTCCCTTGATCCGCTTGCGCATGATTAGCCAGATGTAAGTTCTAAAATCCATTACAATCCCAAAACCAAGCCAGCACAAAGACACACTTATCTGCATGTAGATAAACCAGTTTTGTAAGTCGACACCCCAGCAAACACACCCTTAAAAAAATGCACAATTATAATTTTTTTAATTGATAAAAAAGTACAAAAACAGGCTATAAAAACTAGGGCATGGTTAACAATCAGCAACGGTACTTCTTTACCTGGGGAAATTTTTATACGCGAAGGTCTTTTTCTCGGGACTCTTCCTTGAGGACGTCCGATTCTGGGGTGTTGTTTACCCTTGGTGGTAATCAATCCGTTAAGTTTTCAGGAAGCTTCTCCAGAAAAGATCGAGTCGAGTCTGGTGAGGGAATCACATGGCTGCATCTTCAGCTTCGAAATGCCACTGTGCTCTGAGATCTAGAACTGGTTCTTCCCATAGAGATTTATACATCCTAATCAAAATGAATAAGACAGATACCAACTCATCACATTAAATTAACCAAATGGCTTAGTATATTATTTGTTGGAGGGGAACAATTAGTACCACATGTTAAGATTTTCCCTTTCCTACTTAAGGTCTTCAGTTTCAAAGGGCTGGTTATGCCTTAATTTGTATTAAGACCTAATTGAAGTCAAATTATTTGCTTACAAAACCTACGTGTGGAATAACAGCAATTAAAGCAAAACAGAACTTTTTGAAGAGCGCCCCCAATTTTTCAAATTATGATTGGGTATATTGCTAGGAGGAAACTATTCCTGCGAACAAAAGACTGCTAAAAAATTCATATTTATAATAAATAAGCGATTTTGATTTTAATTGGTATTCCAGATTGTACTTACGGCCAGAGCTGAAATGCTAGTTATGTCCGTCATGATGAAATAGGGTTCACCTCAAGAAATGGACCTAGAAATAGCTCTGTAGCCATGGCGCGTATGTCAAGGGTATTATGTTTTGATAGAGATGACTTTGCAGGGGAAGTTTCGGAGTTTTGTGTACATTCAATACAAAAACCAAATTAAAAAAGCACAGCTGCACCCCTGAAATTAATCACCCTGCAACTTCTGGATGTAAAAACCAAGTTGAGGGTGTTAAATTCGGAACCCAATGTCATTGCATGCAAGGTTAAATGTTTTCAAATTCATGCGTGACAGACACTGCTTTACTATTACTGTTTCATGGATATCACTAAGGAGCAATTATTTTTGCATGGATTTGAATTTTGAACATGTTGAAAAACAATTTAAGATTAATTAGCCTTACCACCGATGATGGTAAGTTACGTCATTGAAAAAGTTACCACACATTGACTTGAACTGCATTTGAAAAATATATTACCGTATATTTATTAATCTTTCCTGGAGATGGGCCAGCGCAACGAGAGGGTGAAAAAAAAAAAAACCCATGTGCGCTTGGCCGGATTCGAACCGGAGATCCTTCGTATTTACATGGCACGACGGCTCTAGACGACTGAGCTATCAAGCAGGATCGGTTAGAGGAGCGATAGATATCAATCTATTGGTGTTAGGTTCGGAAAGGTTTCGTTCTGTCTTACTACGCCTTCAAATGCACTGAAACTATAGGTCTTTACTAACAGTATAGTCTTCACATCTGATCGATGAAGGCGTGGACAACGGAGATTACAGGAATGGCTTGCGCTTTGCCGTATTGTAGTTATAAACGGTTAACGAGAGTGATAGTTTGGGTCACGTGTCAGGTACAGTTCACGTGTCAGGTATCAGGTATCAGCTTGACTCTTCGGGGGCGACGATATATATATAAAATCCGACATGTTTAAATCAAGGTATTGAACATATGGCCCTCTGACCAGAGTGCTATTATTTTTTCCAAAATACACGGTTTATTATGTCTAAACAGATACAAAAATTTACCTTTCCATACTGATTCAAAAACGACGTACGATGACGATAATCGGTGTTTTTTTCCATGTAGGGATCGTACGTCATTTTTTACCTGAATTGGGTCCCCCCGAAGCAAAATAATTAAAAACCAATCAATGCCGTGACGTCATCAAACAGTCTTTATTTTTCCAAAAATTGGCTTGTATTCCATAATAAAATTCCTTTAAGATTTCAACATCTGTATATTGTTCTTTAATAAATTAATCTGTCCCGCATGAATGTGAAAAAAAGATGGGTCCATAAGTCAAAAAATAAAAAAAAAGTCAGCCGGCTAACTACCCTGACCGTGGACTGTATGGCAGACGGATCCCCGTTTTTGTTAATAGCAGGCTTACAAGCCACTTGCCGCGGGCTGCGGGGGTTTATGAGTTTCAAGATGTGAGACTATTACATGTAGTAAAGGATAGTTTTCAAGCATTTTGGAAGGCGTAGTAAGGGACAACCTTTCGAAACCTAACACCAATAGATTGATATCTATCGCTCCTCTACCGAACCTGCCTTGATAGCTCAGTCGGTAGAGCGTCGTAACATGTCATACGAAGGTCTCCGGTTCGAATTCCGGCCAAGCGCACATGGGTTTTTTTCAAACATATCGGTGCGGATGGCCATTCTCCGGAAAGATTAATAAATATATATATTTTTCAATGCAGTTCAATTCATAGTGTGGTACTTTTCATGACGTACTTACCGCATCGGGGTAAGCTATATCTGAATTGTTTTCAAACATGTTCAAAATTTCAATGCAAAATGCTACTTAGTGATAGCCATGAACAGTAATAGTAAGCAGTGTCATATCACGCATGAATTGAAAACATTTAACCTGCATGCAATTAACATTGGGTTCCGAATTTGGACCACCCTCAACTGGGTACATCCAAATTTCAGGTGATGAATTTTCAGCTGTGCTTTTAATTTTGGTTTTGTATGAATGTACACAAAAACTCCAGGAATAAACTTCACCTGCAAAAGTACTCTCTATCAAACATAATTACCCTGAACATTACGCGCCATGGCTACAGAGCTATGCGCTCTGAGCCATGCCGCACCGTTTCACTCTAATATCAAAACAGCCCTATTTCTAATTTATTATACACCCCAAACACATTGCACTCCGGGATCAGCTCCTTTGGGTGTATTCAGTGTACACAGGAGAATGGCATTGGGGCCAAGGTCGTGGTTTTCAGGCAGGAGAGCTGTTGCCTGCTATGAGCCAAAAGTTTTCGGCACGATCTTGTTATAAGCCCAGTAAGTATGACGTCCCAATTGGACAACCCTAGCTTACTGAAACTTGTTCATGAGCTGTTTTACGAGAAAAGGCTCGTCAGGGGGTGTGGTCATGCTGGGCAGGAATTGTTATATTCAAGAGGATTAAAAAATGTGCCTTTCTGAAGAATTGATTTTAAGTCAACCGTTAGAGTTTAGGCCTTATATACTCTTGTTATAACTTAAGCCCCGTTCTATTGTTTTAACTAGAATTAAAAACAATAGACCGGGGCTTATAAAAACAAGAGAATATAGAGGGTTGAGCTATTCAACTATAGATATTTACGCTGGTATAAGCCCCGTTCATTGTTACTTCTAGTGAAAACAATAGAACGGGCTTATAACAAGAGTGAGATTATATAGAGTTGGAATAGCATCATTCTAAGTAGTTCTACCCGTCCGTTAGGGACCCAAAAGGGTGGATTTTTTTGGGGGCTATATTGTCAAGCAAAAGAGGGGTCTAGTAAGTTTTGGGGGGAAAGAAGGTTTTAAGGAAGGAAGAAGGAGGGAAACGAGTGACGGGGCTTATAAAATCTCGCGTTTATTCGTTTTTTTTTGTGGGTCCAAAACTCATTTCACAATTGAAAGGATCTCAAACGGAATTACATCGCAAATATTATATAGTGAAGTTCATAAATGGAAGATTTATAGGCCCCGTGAACTGTTTTTACATAATCCGGCAAAGTGCGGATCCTCTGATATTCTCATTGCAATCTTAAATTAAAAAATATAACAAAATTTGTGTTTGAAGGGGGGGAATCGAAACCGAAACATCTGTATTACAAGACGAGCGACTGAGAAGCACGCAAGTATCCGAGCCGACCAGAAAGTCGTGCTTTTGTTATAACTAACTCAATATTTACATTTAACGGAATAAAAAGCTCACGTCCGCACACACACATTCTCCATAATCTATTTCATTGATGATTCACCCGCCAAGCCACTTTGGTTCAATAGTATGGCTTTTCAAAAAAGTTACATTAACTTTTGTTTTGGCCACACAATAGGGCCTTTACCGTAATAAAGAAAAAAGATCAATTGTTCGAGTTAATTATGACTCTTGTGATAAGTGTTGCTTTTATTTTGATGTACTTGGTGGATGATGTTTAAATTGTGTCGAATTAAAATAGTGAGATTTTATACGCCCCGTTCACCGCATTGCAAACACCTACTGTATAACGGGGGAAAAACTTAGGAGCAGATTTTTCAAACTAAAATAGGTTTATGGATCAACGTTTTTATTATCGAGAAATCCCCGCATCAAAACAGAAGTTAATTAATTCTGAGGGAAAACAAAGATAAAATCCAAAATGGATAAAAAAAATAAAAAAAATTCTCTATTTTTTTTTTTTTTTTTTTGGAAAATTAACATGTCATTGTCTCAGTGGAAATAGAGTTAGTTTCGAAAATCACTTCAAACCCGGACAATTGGACTATAATTAAACGGATATAAAAACGTGAGATTTTCACTAACCCCGTCACTCCTTTCCTCTTCTTAACCTTCTTCCCCCCCAAAAACTGACTAGACCCTCTTTGCGGGACAAATATCCCCCAAAAGAAATCCCCTTGTGTGTCCACGGACGGGTGGGTAAAATACATAGAATGATGCTCTTCAAACTCTATAAATAACTCTGTGTTATAAGCCCCGTTCTATTGTTCTCACTCGAAATTAAACAATTTAGAAAGGGGCTTATAACAAGGAGTATATATATAGTTTCCATAGCATCAAACTCTCTATAATACTCTTGGTTAAGCCCCGTTCTATTGGTTCGCCTCGAACTTAACAAATAGAACTGGGGCTTATAAAACAAGAGTAATATTAGGTTGAATAGCATCATTCTATATATTTCCACCCGTCCGTAGGACAAAAAGGTGGATTTTCTTTTTGGGGGGATATATTGTCCAGCAAAAGAGGGTTCTGTTAGTTGGGGGGTAAGAAGGTTAAGAAGGAGAAAAGGACGTGGAACGGGGGCTTATCAAATCCCCAGTTTTATTCCAGTTTTCTTATAGTCTAACAGACAATGAAATGTTAATTTCGGAAGAGGAGAATTGAAATTATAAGGCCCCGTTTTAACTGATATTTTCCTTTCCTTGAGAATTAATGAACTTGGTTTGATGCGGAATTTCTCGAGAATGAACGTTTTGATTTCGGAAACCGATTTCTGTTAAAAAGTCTGCTCTATAAGTTTTCCTTATGGTATAATTATAGGGTGTAAGCGGTGAAGGGGAGTATAAAATTCTCCTATTTATTCAAACAAATTTAACAAGGGCATCACAAATAAGAGCAAAATAAAAGAACACTATAGTCACCATTGATTATTTTTTGTCTCTTTTACAGGATGGCCTAGGTTCTGGCAAAACAAAAGTTGAATGTACTTTTTTTGAAAAGCCTCTTTGAAACCAACAGAGGCTGGGGCGGGTCAAACCATCAATGAAATAGATTAGTGGGAGCCGATGGGAGTGTGTGGACGTGAGCTTTATTCCGTTATTGATTTAATTATAACATAAAACACGGATCTTCTGTCGGCTCGTATTACGTGGCACACGTCTATAGCCGCCTGTCTTGTAAATTATAGGAGATCTTGCATTCCATTCCCAATTTGAGACACAAAATTTTAATACATTTGGAATATAGATATTGCAATGAAAACAGGCAGAAGAGTCACGCACTTACGATTATGTAGTAACGGGGCCTATAAAATCTTCAATTGATGAACATTACACTACTAATTGAATAGATTATAAGATTACGATTTATTCCGTTATATCAGTTAACGGGGCCATAAAAATCTTCAATTCTCTATTCCGAAATTAACATTTCATTGTCTGTAGGGGACTATAACGGCAAACGCGAATAACAAAAATGAGATTTTATAAGCCCCGTCCTCCTTTCTTCCTTCGTAACCTTTTACCCCACCCACAAACTACAGGACCCATCACTTTTGCTGGACAATATATCCCCCCAAAAACTCCCTTTTGTCCACGGCACGGGTGGAAATAGTTAGAATGAGGCTATTCAAACCCTATATATTACTCTTGTTATTTAAAGGGGCCCCGTTCTATTGTTAATTTCGAGTGAGAACCAATAGAACGGGGGCGCTTATACACAAGAGTATAACAGAGGATTGTGATTTGCGATTGAAAACTATATATATACTTCTGTTATAAGCCCCGTTCTATTGTTACTTTCGAGTGCGAACAATTGGAACGGGGTTATAAAACAAGAGTTATTTATTAGAGTTGAAGAGCATCATTTTCATGTAATTCCACCGTCCGTTAGGACAAAAGGGGATTTCTTTTGGGGGATATATTGTCCAGCAAAAAGAGGGGTTCTAGTAGTTGGGGGGTAAGAAGGTTAAGAAGAAGGAAACGAGTGAAAGGCCTGCTTATAAAACATCTCCACGTTTTTATTCCGTTTCTATTATAGTCCCAATTTGTCCCGGGTTTTTTGTGAACCCTTTACACCCGACACCACCCCCCATCGTCCCCCCCCCACTCCCCCCCACCTCCTTCTATCTCCCCTGTTGGTTTAACCCCCCCAAGCTCGTCCGCCCCACCCCCCCCCCCGACTCTGGCGTGTAGTGTGAAGGCGATGTGGATTTCGAAAACGAACTTTATCCCACAGAGACACTCGACATTGGTGATTATTTCCAGAATAGTTTAAGTGAGATTGATGTTTTTTAGAGGCCCCGTTGTTATGATGTGGATTATCTTTGTTTTCCCTCTAATAATTAACTTCTGTTTTGGATGCGGGGATTTTCTCGATTAAGAAAAACGTTTTTGCTCCATAACCGATTTGTTGAAAATCTGCTCCTAAGTTTTTCCCCGTTATACAGTGGTGTTGCAATGCGGGTTGAACGGGGCGTATAAAATATCACTATTTTATTCACACAATTTAAAACATTCCTCACCAAAGTAACAGCAAAAAAATAAAAGCACACTTATCAAAGGTATATTAAGACGAAACCATTGATCCTTTTTTCTTTACGAAAGGCCATTGTCGGCCCCAACAAACAAAAGTTTAAGACTTTTTTGAAAAGCCATACTATTGAACCACACCAGCGGCTTGGCGGGTGAATCATCAATGAAATAGATTATTTGGAAGCTGGGTGTGTGCGGACGTGGCTTTATTCCGTAATGTATATGATTAAGGTATAACAAAGCTAGACTTCTTGTCGGCTTCGAATTGACATGGCGTAGTCTAAGTCGCTCGTCTTGTAATTACAGGATGTTTCGGGTTCGATTCCCACTTCAAAACACACAAATTTTGATTATATTTTTTTAATTTTAGATTGCAATGAAAAATTTATCAGAGGAGTCCGAACTTTGCCGATTATGTAGTTAACGGGGACTATAAAATTTCCATTTATGAACATTCAACCTTTATAATATTGCCGATTATTCCGTGTAGAGTCATTTCCAATTTGGAATGTTTGACCCCAAAAAAAAAACGAATAATTAAAACGGAATTTGATAAGCCCCGTTCACGCGTTTCCTTCCTCGAACATTCTTCACCCCAAAAAAATTCTAGACCCCTCTTTGCTGGCCAATATATCCCCCAAAAGAACTCCCCTTTTGTCATCGGACGGGTGGAAATACTTACTTAGAATGATGCTATTTAAACCCTAATATTACTCTTGTTATAAGCCCGTTCTATTGTTTTAATGGAGTGAGAAAAATAGAACGGGGGCTTATATAAACAAGAGTATAGATATAGAGTTTGAAAGGAGGCATCATCTATGTTTCCACCGTCCGTAGTACAAAAGGGGATTTCTTTAGGGGGATTATTATTTTGTCCAGCAAAAGATGGGGGTCTAGTAGTTTTGGGGGGTAAGAAGGTTAAAGACGGAGGAAAGGAAGTGAACGGGGCTTTTATAAAAATCTCACGTTTTATTCCGTTTCTTGAACAAAAAAGGAAGAGATTTGTGCCGGTCGGCCTGTTACTCCTGCCCCCTACTGGATCACTGGTTATACGCACGCACATGTTGTAAAAAGATAATTTTACACAAGTATTGCCTGTCATGTTGTCAAAGTTTTTTCAATGGAAATGATTCAGTGTGGCCTAGCTATTATGTGGTGGTTCCCGGTTTTGCGTGGTACCTCAGATATAAGAAGTGGGCTTTAGTGTATGATATGGGACTGCTGAGGGAGTCACATGCGAACACTTGGCGGACGGCGATATGAATTGCTAACCAAAGATTTTTTTCAGCGAAAAGATAAGCCACTAAATTGTTTTCAAGTAAAGGGGGGGCCCCTGTTTTTTAAGGGTGTCAAAACATGTTGACGTTCATTAATCGCAGGGCTGTAACAAGATTTTGCCAATGTTTTCACATATGGGTATATCGTACGGGGCGTGTAGACGTTCCTACGCATTCGACAGAGTCTTGGGATAGAAAGGTACGAACGTTCGGACGGGAGGAGATTCAGCAGGACAGATTAGTGTATTATCCTTAGGGTGAACACACTTTGGCCAGTCAATGGGTTTTATTATCGTTGATAAAAACCAGGGGAAATGTTGCATGGACCACTGTTTTATGTTTATGATTAAGCCCCCACCCCATTGATTCAATGATTAATGATCAATTGTTTATTGATTTAGGGCGAATTGGTACTTGATTCGTAATTGGATCTATTTGTCATAACAACACAGTGCATTTCCTTGATGTTCACACTGAACGTATCTGAACAATTGGCCAGTGTTGCAGATTACAGCGGTTGGGAGGTACAGGAATACATTTCTTTAAAGTCTCGTTTTCTTTGAACCAATTAAGGGTCGGGGTGGCCATTTTGTGACCCACAGACCACGTACATCGACCCTGATGAATTCTACGGAACAAAGTGCAATTTATTCCGTAGAGTCTGCTGAATTCATCACGGGTAATGTGCTTGTCAGTGGCGTCACCACTAAATGCGCCACACCCATTTTAAAAGAGGCCATGGGAGATTTACAGAAAGCGCACCACTTTTTGTGAACCCGCGGTTTTTGCATATTTGCGAATGGCTTTCCAATTACAGATCACACCTGAAGGGAATTAGCCAAATACGCTTTCTTTACTGTAATACTGTTAAAAAAAAAAAAAGCTTTTTAAAAATGAAAGTATTGGGCTTGTAAATTGGAAAATACAGGAAAAATACTGTAAATTTGAGTGTCCAATTTTTCCAGGCCTATAATGACAAAATCTAAACGTGAGACTTTATTCGAAATTAATGAGTAACAACATCATTATACACTACTATGAATTTTATCAATTATACCATTAAGTATACTAAAAGATACAGGAGGGAAAAATACTGGTAAATTTTATAGGAAAAAACTGGCAGCAATTCTGCCAACAAACCCGTAAAATATAGATTTTACAGGTTTTCATTCAAATTGACTGTATATTTTACAGTTTGATGTAATACATTTTACAACAAACTGTAAAATTTTACAGATATGTCAATGTTGTAAAAAATTGTGAATAGGCCTACTAAGTAGGGTGTTCGTCAGTGCTTTTTTATTCTCCACACATCCAATCTATGTAATGACTCCCAAATATATAGTTTTTAAGCGTTTTGATTACATAATTTTTACAGTATACTGTAAATTTTACGGTATTTGCTTGGCAGAATTGCTGCAGTATTTTACTGTAAAATTACAGTATATTTTTTTTACAGTGTTCCTTTCTTAACCTTCTTACCCCCCAAAACTACTAAACCCCTTTTTGACTGGACAATATATCCCCCAAAAAAAGTTCCCCTTTTGTCCTATGGACGGGTGGAAATACATAGAATGGATGCTCTTCAAACTCTATATAGATCTATTGGTATCAAGCACCGTTCTATTGTTCTCACTCGGAAATTAACAATAGAACGGGGCTATAACAAGAGTATCTATATAGTTTCAATAGCATCAAAACTCTTTCTAATATACTCTGTTATAAGCCCCGTTCTATTGTTCTCACTCCAAATTATTAACAATTTAGAACGGGGGCTTTATAACAGAGTAATATTATCGGTTTAATAGCATCATTCTAAGTTATTTCCACCGATCTGTTAAAAAGTCTGCTCTATAAGTTTTCCTCTGTTATTAATATAGGTGTCTGTTAATGCGTGAACGGGTGGGGCGTATAAAATCTCCCTATTTTATTCAAACAATTTAACAGCATCACCAAATAAGAGCAAAATAAAAGCACAATTATAGATCAAGAACATGATCTCTTTTTTCTTCTTTTACGGATGGGCCTATTGTCTGCCAAAACAAAAGTTGTGTACTTTTTGAAAAGCCTATTTGAACCAAAGCGGTGGGCGGGTCATCAACCATCAAGAAATCATTTGGAGAGGATGTGTGGAGTGAGCTTTATTCCTTGATTTGATTTAATTATAACAAACCCGATTTCTGTCGGCTCGTATTACGTGCGCACGTCTATAGCCGATCTAGCGTCTGTAATCTAGAGAATCTTGCATTCCATCCCAATTGAGACACAAATTTTAATTACATTTTTAATAGAATTGCAATGAAAACATCAGAAGAGTCCGCACTTAACCGTATGTAGTTAACGGGGCCTATAAAATCTTCAATTGATAACATTCCACTACTAACTTGAAAGATATGATATTACGATTTATTCCGTTATATCAGTTAACGGGCCTATAAAATCTTCAATTCTCTATTCCGAAATTAACCATTTCTTGTCTGTGACATAGAAAACGGAATAAAACTGGAGATTTTAAGCCTCCCGTTCAGATCCTCTTTCTTGTTTAACCTTTCCCCCCAAAACTTCTAGACCCCTCTTTTGCTGACAATATAATCCCCGCTATCCCCCAAAAGAAATCCCTTTTTGTCCTACTGACGGGTGAAATACTTAGAATGATGCTATTTCAAACCCCTATATTTACTCTTGGTTTATAAGCCCCCCGTTCTATTGTTAATTTCGAGTGAGAACACTAGAACGGGGCCTTATAACAAGAGTATAATAGAGAGTTTGATGCTATTGAAACTATATATATACTCTTGTTTATAAGCCCCCCGTTCTATGTTAATTTTCGAGTGAGAACAGAGACGGGGCTATAACAAGAGTATATTTATGAGTTTTTGAAGATGCTCATTCTATGTTTTCCCCCGCCGTAGGACAAAAGGGGATTCTCTTTTGGGGGATATATTGTCCCAGCAAAAGAGGGGTCTATTAGTTTTGGGGGGTAAGAAGGGTTAAGAAGGAAGGAAGGGAGTGAACTGGGCTATAAAATCTCACGTTTTATTCCGTTTTATTATAGCCCAATTGTCCGGGTTAGTGATTTCGAAACGAATTTATTCCACAGAGACAATGACATGTTTAATTTTTCCGAATAGAAGTGAAGATTTTATAGGCCCCGTTAATTATATCTTTGTTTTTCCCTCATAATTAATTAACTTCTGTTTGATGCGGGGATTTCCTCGATAATAAAACGTTGATCTCATAACTATTCTGTTTGAAAAATCTGCCTCCTAAGTTTTTTCCCCCGTTATACAGTAGGTGTTGCAATGCGGTGAACGGGGCCGTATAAAATCTCACTATTTTTTCACACCATTAACATCATCACCAAGTAACAGCAAAATAAAACAAACCTTATCACAAGATATAATTAAATCGAACATTGATCTTTTCTTTTACGGAAGTCCTATTGTCGCGGCCAAAACAAAGTTAATGTACTTTTTTTGGAAAAGCCATAGTATGAACCAAAGCGGCTTGGCGGGTGAATCATCAATGAAATAGATTTATGGCGATGGTTGTGTGGCGGGACGTGAGCTTTATTCCGTTAATGTCATATTGATTTAAGTAATCACAAAAGCACGACTTTCTGTCGGCTCAATTACATGGCGTGCGTCTCAGTCGCTCGCCTTGTAATACAGATTTTTGCGGGTTCGATTCCACTTCAAACACAAAATTTTGATTAATATTTTTTTTAATTTAAGATTGCAATGAAAATATCAGAGGAGTCCGCCTTTGGTTGCCGATTATGTAGTTAACTGGGCCTATAAAATCTTCCATTTTGACATTCAACTTATTATAAGATATGCGATTTATATTCCGTTTTTAGAGATCATTTTCAATTTGGAATGTTTGACCCCAAAAAAAAACTAATAAAACGCGAGATTTTATAGTCCCCGTTCACTCGTTTTCCTTCCTTCTTACCTTCTTAACCTTCTTTCCCCCAAAACTACTAAAGAGACCCCTCTTTTCCTGGACAATATATCCCCCCAACAGAAATCCCCTTTTTGTCCTACGGAACGGGTGGAAATACTTAGAATGATGCTATTCAACCCTATATATTCTCTTGTTATAAGCCCCCGTTCTACATTGTTAATTTCGAGTGAAGAACACTAGAACGGGGCTTATAACAAGATTTATTATAGAGTTGGAAGAGCATCATTCTCTGTATTTCCACCCGTCCGTAGAACAAAAGGGATTTTTTGGGGATAATTGATCCAGCAAAAGAGGGGTCCTATTAGTTTTGGGGGTAAGAAGGTTAAGAAGGAAGGAAATGGTGAACGGGCTTATAAAATCTTCACGTTTTATTCCGTTTCTTGAACAAAAAGGAAGATATTTGTGCGGGCGACTGTTTACCACCACACTCCTGCCCCTAACTGGATCACTTGTTATACGCCACCACATTTGTAAATACTTTACACAAGTATTTTGTGTCAAGGTTTCAAATGAATGATTCAGTGTTGCCTAGCTATAATGTGGTGTGACCCCCGATATACGACGTGCTTTAGTGTGTGACTATGACTGAGATGCGTCCATGCCTAACACTGGCGACGGCGATATGAATTGCTACCAAGATTTTCAGCGAAAGAAGCCTAACTTGTTTCCATAAGCTAGGGTGTCAAATTGTGACGGTCATCATTACGGGGCTTTTATAACAAGATTTTGCAAGTTTTCACTATGACGTATGTAGCCGTTTCCTATTGCATTCCATGAGTCTGTGATAGACAGACGAACGTTCGAAACGGGAGTTAGAATTCAGCAAGGCCGATTAGTGAATATCCTTAGGGTGAACATCACTTGGCCAGTCAATGGTTTTTTTTATCTCGTTGATAAACACAAAGAAAAGTTCACTTGGACCACTGGTTTCTGTTTTTTATTAAAAGAGGCCCCCACCCCATTGATCAATGATATGATCATGCTTATTGAAATTTAGGGTGAAATGGTACTTGATTGTTACTTGATCATTTGTATAACAACAGAGTGCACTTCCTTGATGTTCACACTGAACGTATCTGAACAATGGCCAGTTGCATGCTTACATAGGTGGGAGGTACATGAATAAAATTTCTTCAAGTCTGTTTTCTTTCTTGAACCAATTTAAGGTGGGTGTGGCCATTTTGTTGACCAACAGACACACGTACATGACCCTGAATGAATTCTAAACGGAATAAAGTGCACTTTAATTCCGTAGAGTCTGCTGAATTCATCAGGGTCA
>JAMKCH010026578.1:0-18943 GCA_023653785.1 Ophioderma brevispina
TGAAGCGGAGTTTGTTCAGTCACCTTACATACGGTACGTTTAGAAACCAGTTCCTAATATCTCCTATCATCGATTGCTAATCCTCATATCAATATTTAAACCTTTTCTTCGAAATGAATGTAAGCTTTACCAGCTAAAGAAATTCGTCTCTTGCAGACCCAAGGGTAGGTGCCTTCATACTGGCGTAATACAGGGCCGAGCAATGGCTATCGAAAACCGAACCCCTTACCCGATGTTTTGCACAAAAGCCCCCTATCTCTGCCCAGGTGACCTGAAACACTATCTGTGTACACCATATAAGCTGATTCAGGGTCCTTATGTACAATTTTGGTGTTTATAGCCCTAGCTCCTTGACTTGCGGGAGAAGGATTTTCTAGATTTGCACCACAAAATTAATATTTCTCTTTCTCTTCAAATTCCCACTTGAACCCAATCTGTGTACATCCCATTTGAGGGCTGGGTGACTGGTCCTCTGGATTGAATTTGGCTAAATTGGCCCAAGCTTTAGCACTAGAAGCATAAAACCTAACGCCCTACCACCCTAAAACCCTAACCCTAAAACCCAAGCTTAAAAAGCTTCTAGTGCTAAACGCTTGGGCCAATTTAAGCAAATTCAATCCCAGAGGACCACACCCGCCCTCCAATGGGATGTTCCCAATTTGTGTTCAAGTGATTTGAAGAGAAATATTATTGTTTTGGTGCAAAATCTAAAAAATCCTCCTTCTCCCGCAATTCAGAGCTATAAACACCAAATTTGTTCCTAAGGACCACTGAATCATGCTTCAGATTGGGTGTACACAGATAGTGTTTTAAGGTCACCTGGCAGAGATAGGGGGCATTTTGTGCAAAATCGGGTAGGGGGTTCTTTTTCCTTCGCCTTGCTCGCCCTGTATTACGCCAGTATGATGCACCCAACCTTGGGTCTGCAAGAGCCGAATTTTCTTTAGCGCTGGTAAAGCCTTTACATTCCTTGTCGAAGAAAGGTTAAATCTACTTATATAGGGATTAGCAATCGGTATAGGAGATATTAGGAACTGGTTTCTAAACGTACCGTATGTAAGGTGAACAACTCCGCTCACCCATATAATACATGTAATATAGTCCTGTACTTTATTGGAGGGGATTTATTTTTAATTGCCGCGCTCCCTTTCAATTCTTCCGTTCAAGTCGGCCTTTGGTTTGTTTGCAATCGCATTTAAAGGATTATTGTATGGCGAGTCCGGCAAATCACTCAACAAAACAAATAAAAATCATTTTTACTCGATTGATTGAATGCAAAAAAATCGTATTTCCAGGTGCGGTTACATTTCCGGAGAGGTTTTAATTTAGATGTCTTATGTATGGCGGTTCTTTGTTTTCTCCTTAGTCAAAAATTGCGAATAAAACAAAAAGAATATTCAAGTGATTTTTGTACGTAGCATGTTATAATAGATTACCACGCTTTATTAATTGTAAAAAAAAAAAAATGAGAAAATTAGAAAAGACAAATACGGACAGATGTCCCTTTTTTTTTTTTTTGTCTTTTTCCTGAGTGCTATCACAACCCCCCCGTTTTATTTTTGGAAAGAAAAAAAAAAACAACACACACACAAATCTCACAACACAAATACAAAAAGGATTACCATAAAAAATGGGAACCACCTGTAAATGGTGTGCCTACAAATATAAAGTATGCACATATATGCCTCATTTTTGAAGGTTTAAAATGCAAGACTCAGACTTCTCCAAAGTGGCCACCACCCCCAATTTTCTAATTTTTCTAACAATCATGATACAACCATACATAATGGCGTTGACCACACATTCCAATTAACTTTGTGAAGATGAAGCCCTATATAACATACTTAAATTGTGCAATGCACGTTTCCCACCCCTAGCACGAAGTTAACTACTACAAGAGTACTCTTATCACAGACAACCACATAATAAAAAAAAAAATAAGCACAACTCCGAGTCCTCCTTTAATGGCTGCACATTTACATCCTCTAGCGCATTGGCAACAAAATGAATGGTCCACGCAGCTAACTCATTTGACGACGAGAAGATGGAATAAATTATTATTAAAAACGCAACAAACAACTCTGTAAATACCCGAATAATTTAAAAGACAGGTCGACATGCGAGTACAACAAATTCCGCCAAGCCCAAGAAGCTAAAAACATACAATACTTAAATCTAAATTCATAAAATTAATACAGTCAGACTATTTTTTTTTCCAATAAAAAAAAACACCATCGTCGCCTGCACCCTACAGCCTGCATGATAGGTCTCCTATGACCAACTTGACCTTGGCAATGCAACCCCTGACGCACAACACCAAAAATGATGGACCCAAACGCATGCAACCACAGCTCAAGCCTGGCTCCCGACTGAACCAACTTCCAATTTAGGTCAATTTTACTTTGGTCGACAGCTTGACCTCACTTGTCCTTTGACCATGAGCACCCCCCCCGACCCCCATCACCAAATGAGGATCCAGCCGCTGCACCACGACCCAACCCGGCACAACTGGACCGCAAAAAACTTTTCATTAGGACAAATTTACATTTACAAGCCTATCTTACCCTGACTCACATGGAACCTTCAACCATTGGTTATGTTACCTTTACCTCCTTACAATGAGGGATCCATGTGTTGCACACACGACTCAAGTTTGGATCCAATTTAACTTCAAACTTTGCAATTTCGGGTCCAACCCCACCGCTCATCCTTCTTAACAACTCAACCACCTCATCTGACCCCCGATGACCTTTGATTGTGACTTTGACCAATCACAAATTGCGGACCGCCCTATATTGCTTTATGACATCAAATTTGGATCACAACCATGAAATATGCGGTCATCGCCAGCAAATGTCAACCCTTCTAAATCCTCACGCCAACCACAACCACAAACAACAACAGACTACAGACTACAGCTGTACCCTGTACAGTGGGCAAAGTAATCCCTACTTGTCTTCCTGCCTAAGGGTAGGCAACACAAAAAAAAAAATTAAGCCATAAAATACATAGCAGTAATGTATCTAACGTAAGATGCACATACCCGTCAATAATTGAGTCATACAGCCAATATCGCAACAAAAACATTTTCTAAGCTACCTGCGTACACGATGTCCACCACGCACCGTACAAGGGTGAACAGCGTATTATTTTTTGACAGATCATGTTACGTCTCACACACTAAGCGTTTTATAAATCATCTTATACAATGATTAACATCATCTAAAACCCTTGCCATCCCCATTTAGAAAAGTGGAGATCCAATTTATCCTTTCGTGCTGCACCAAGTCTCCTCCAATTTTAATTGTATGAGCTATAACACTATTAAAAATGATCTAGTTGGGTATTTTGTTTCCTGCAACTTGCACTAAAGATAACACTTCTGGCATTAAGAATGAACTGGTTTAACAAGGTATCAGCAGAGTTGATTTGAACAAATATTTTTTTCGAAATTTGAAGGGCGAGGAGAAAAGCAAAGTGATTACTATATGCTGTCCCAAAAATGGTTTACATAACATTACATTCACAACAGAGGTGCCTCAAAGAACCCCCTATGATTACAAAAGGAACACAAATCAATCATTTCTGAAGCCCTGCCTTGTAAAAGCCAGGTATTATGTCAGGAAATTATTGAAATCGATACTGTAAAAACTTAATTTTGTGTCAAGCGGGTTTTAAATGAGGATGAACACTTTTTTTTTACAATTTACTTCATCCAACCATATATTCATATTAAGCATCTCCATACAAACAGGTTCTCTGAAGTCCCATATTATTAAAAGTAATTGGTAAGTATCCTAGATTTTGTATCAGCAATATTCAAGTACTACTCCCTTGTAAACCATCCAGCAGGGAGTTTACCCCTGATTTATTCTTTGAGTTTTTTATAACACTATACCACAATTTAAGAATACACTAATTATTGCCAAACCATCTCAAAAAACTCACTTTTCTGAAAACCGGTATTTTCAAAACTTGAGGAAATTCCATGAGCAATCAAAAAGATCATGAATTTAAATGAAACCTGCATCCTCCCAACCTCACGTAGTAAACCGATATTGTTGCCCAATTAGCACCATCTGATTATTCCAAATATCTGATTCTGGTATTTCAAAAGCGCCCTCTGGGTAGAGTCGTGACCAATTAACCCCATTAGTGTCAGGACATTCTGATAAAAGGGGGAATAGTCATTGAGATTTTAGACATATCATAATTCATCATATATAAAATCAATAATACCCCCTACTTTCTTAAAATAAAAGTTAAAATATCCGTCCCGCCCAGCCTCATAATGATCTACAAAACCGATTTCATCAACCCACATTAGATTCTGGGCTTGAATAACTAGCTTTTAATTTATCATTTTAAGCCCTCCCTTCTCATAATCAGTGGTTAAGTAAGACTGACTTTACCTTCTCAGGACCGGTCCAATAAAAGGATAAACCACTGTCATTAATTCTTTTCTGACTATCCTCAGCATTGAAATACAGAAGATGTATATAAAAATGTGGATATAGACCAAAAGTCCTTCACCAAGAATCTTTCCATTGGGAGTAAGGTCTCTCTGTTTCCACATGGCCTACTAATTTTTTTCAGACTCTTCAATTTTTTCCTCATAGTTTAAGGCTAACATAGACGTTGCATTATATGAAAAATAAATACCAGGATTTTAACTGTGTCAGTCCAACACAGGTCTAGGGGTTTTGTCCTTACGTGATCTATTACTCCATATCCACAGTACTTCAGTTTTTATCATAATTTACCCGCATACTCGAAATAACTGAAATTTTTTTAAAGAGTGTATGAATAATATTTTTAGCCGAACTAATATTGTACACATAAACAGTAATATCATCGGCGAACACTCCATCGGTGTTCCCTGTTTGCTCTTAAAAACAACCCAGAACCACCAAACTCGTTATTTGTACGAATGTGAATAAGAAGCAATTCTAATGCTATTACAAAAGGTGCAACTACATGATCACCTTGTCGGAGCCCTCATCGCTACCTATATTGAAATAGCCAAACCTGACAAGCCGTTATTCATAACGCAACTATTAATATTAGTATAAAATAATTTAACCCATTTTGAAGCTGTTCCCCAAATTGAAATTTGTCCTAAAACCTTACATAAATACTTGTGTCAACAGAATCATAAGCTTTTTCGAAATCTACTGTTAAGAGGAGACCAGGTATATTTTGTTGCTTTGTGAGAATAAAAAGCATCATGATAGTCCGAACTGAATCACCAATAAATCTCCCTCCCTTCACAAAAGCAGCTTGCTGACTTCCATTAATTTAGTCAAAACTCTGATAAATCAAGCATCAATATCTTTGAACCAATCTTGTAATCACCATCCATAATTGTGATCGGGGCGAATATGTTTGAAGTTTCCTTTTTATCCTTTCCCTTTTTTAAAATAAGAGTTATTACAACGCCTGTTTTTTTGGCTACTTGCTTATCTCCCCCTTCTCCAAATAGCAACATTTCAAACTATAACCACAACTGCCCCAATAATGCCAGTACGTTTTTTAATAAAAACACAAAGCCATAAAGGCCAATCATTCCCAGGTGCTTTATTATTTTCCAAAAGTAATTTAACACTTTAAAGCACATCGTCAGCAGTTAATGCCCTTCACTCACATCAGCAGAACACAGTTCTCTATCTCACATCTGCATTAAAAAATAGGGATCTCTGTGGGTTATAAGAAAACGTGAGCCTCATTACCCTCCAGATGAACATCCTTAGTAGCAACTAAACTACATAATAACATCTTTAATTTCCCGTTGGCACCTTTTTTTTTCTCATCACTCTCTTACAAGAACCTATTATCATTTACAATTAGTACAAACTGTACCTTTATTAATCTTGTTAGACTTCTCGAGGTTAAGGAAATAATTGAAAACTTTTCTCCCCATTCTCATACCAATCTGCCCTAGATCTATAATTATCGCCCTTGTAAATATTAATCATATCATTATCCAGATCTTTCTTAGCATTCTCCCCAGTCCTGTCTAGCTTTAAATTGCAGAAAGGGTGTATTTAAGATTTGCTCGGCTGATTATTTTACCAATATTTTCCAAGGAACAGGTGAATTTCTCTAACGCTCGCGCCGATGGCTTTCCTTTACAATATTTTTAGTAAAATTACTAAATCTTAATATTTTAAAACAACTCCCAGATCAGCCCCGTGCATCATCAATATTGTCTGATTCAAGCACCCAACTTGGTACTTCTTGGCTCACTGAGTGTTGTAAAGTACATCATTCCAATAAGGATTATTGCAATTTCCAATAAGAGGAACCTTCTTTGTGCCTCTCCCTCATAAACATATATTTTAAGTGACTAGCAGACTGGTCATAACCCAATCGCTGAATTGATTCAACTAACTTGTATGATCTTGCAGTGAATCAGAACAAACCATAGTCTACTCTCCTGAATCTGTCTCTGATTAAGGGATTTCTTTTCTTTGTCTCCTCCATGTATACTGTCTTCTACTTGGATTTCGCAACTCTTCTCCCAGATATCGATTAGGATAAGATCACTAAAAGTTTCATGAACTTTAGTCATCACATTAGCATATACACAGTTACCACCATGTCTATTCAAGACAAGTTCATACAATATATTGCAATCGCCACCTATTATAATCGAGATTTCACCATTAGCTGTAAAAATTTTTTAATACCGGCCATTAATTCCTGCAAAAATGCACACTGGTCGTTGGTGTATGACACTGAGGAGCGTACACTGTACCAACAAGAAATTATGATTATTTATTTTGGTATCAAATAATCAACGCGACCATCTTATCAATATCATAATCTATTAATAGACAGTCCACACTTTTCTTAATCATGATCGCAACAAACAAAACCCTTTCCAATGGTTCGTACCATGGCTTCCACATTATCATTGACCCTTCCCCTGATTTTTCCACCTATACTCAATCCTTTCGGGTACTATCGGTTCTTGTAAGAATTATGTCATCAACTCTTTCCGCTTCACACCAAATATTTTTTTGACGCTTAAAAAACTATTTAGCCCTTTAAAACCGTTAGAGACAATCAACTAACGTTACATTTCTCAAACAAGTCCATCTCTGACAAAAATATCAACAAATCGTTATGATCAATGCATATTATTACTATAATACATATCAGGTGGTACCTTCTTCCAAGAATACACAAGAGAACCACAAGCATCAATACTTTAAAACAAGACACAAAATGAGAACAAATAGTTCAAGTTCGTTGTCAAGTTCCAAAGCCAAAGACCCACACCAACAGGGGCGAGTCAAAAAACTTAACCACCCTCGCGGGAAACCTATGAGTCTACTCTAAAAAAAAATAAAATAGAAAGCTTTAAAGCTTTCTTTCTCCCTCACCATACACGCTCTGTTAGAGTCCCACATGGGGGCCCTTAAGTTTGAATCAAAGGCATCCAAACAAGGTAGTGCGAGAAAAAATTATTTATTTCTGTAGATTCTAAAACAACGACAGTCATCGCCCATAAAATTTCAAATAAAATATCTCCAGCTGCCGATGTTCTGTGGTAATGTACGACCGCGGTGGAGAGCTCATTCCCACAGTGCTAATCAGAATAATGGAGACTGACTTATACTCCCGCAATGGGAACACCAACAGGCATGTATCATCATGCATGCATACATACTTCGGCCAGCCGAGTTTAAAGTCACTATATGCTGTACCAACACAAGAAAAGACATCATGCCTTCCTTTAGGTCATCCGCGCAGACAATTTTCTTTGCCGTATTCCATCCAACCACACTCACATGAAAATTAAGAACACATACCACTGTAATGTATCATCACGCAAAACAACAATATTAATAAGCGACCACTGCAATATATATTTAAACTCACAATCAGTCCCGTAAACTTGCAGTAGGTATATCACGATTACAAGTGCGTGAAATTAGGAAACAGGCACTTTATCACACGCAAATCATCGGTGACCATTGATTAGCAACCGGGGTATAAAATTCACCACGCTCACAAGAGTCACAAGAGTTATACTTTCCTTTCCTTCTTGAAACACGCGAACCTTATTCAAGAGCCATCTCCAGGGTACCGTCTCACTATTTTCCATCAGCGTTCCCACTCCCTCACATACGCGGGAACAACTGGGGGTATGAACACGCGTTTCCCAGGGCATCGCTGTTTTGAAGTTGATTCTCAAATGAAACCAAATTTTTTTCCGTTGTTGACGCACCGCCTCAGTAACGTGTCCAGTCCGAAATAAACACTTGGTTGACTTTGATATTCCCATCCTCCTCAAGCTTATAACAGGATTTTCCTCAGGGTTTTGGGGAGCCATCTTTAGAGCGTGGTTCCCCTAATCTTTAACTCTCAAAATTTCACGTGGATTGGGCCGACTCTATCTAACCGCTTGCGGGGGACAGTTGGCGAACGATGGCGCGTTCTATCTCCCCCAATTCCTGGCCTCTGGCATTTTCATATGTCCGCTAAGAAACTCAGCACACAATTAGGTACAATCAATAGACTTTTCCTTTCGCCCATCTGCTCCTCTTTCCGGTACTTATGCATGACAATATTGTTTCTTCTCAGACGGTTTGCTTGGTCCTCGACCCTTTCACTTAATTTCTGTAATTTATCATTTGACGGTACAACAATTGTCTAAATCTGTCCCCATATTAAAAGTTTCTCATGTTGTCCGCGACTGTTGGTCCTCAATGATCTTTATAATCTTCCCCTTATTTATATCCACTTGAGCCTTGATAGCTTCAAAGTTCTCATCCACTACTGTTCAGTTAGCTATGATCATATCCAACTTCTCGTGTTATTTCGCTTTCGCGTTCCGTTTCAACAGTCTAGCCCTTGGTCGTTTCGACACCTTGGTCCTTTTCGCCGTAACTTGAAGCCGTTCGAGCCTGACAGATTGCGACACTACTGTTGTCACGTACTAGTTCACACGTGGATTGAGGCGGTAATGAAGGCAATTTCTCCTCCTTTTTTCTGGCTTTCCTCTCTTTCCTCTGCTGCATACACCCCTCCAAATATCACAAACACCATCCATAAACTATATATCACATTTTTCCTCGACACTTTCTTGCTCCTAACTCAATATAATGTTCAAATCTACACTTCTCCTGGACGCCCAGAATCACACGTGCTCACGCAAGCATGGTCAATAGGTCTTCTGATTGGTAGAGTGGTGCTACTTGGACTGGTGCATGTTATAAAATTTCCATACAGTCAATGGAGGGTCAATCAGGGATCAAAGGTCAACTTTCAAAATGGCTCTCCGATTGAGCTGAAATTGCTGAAATGATCCTTATGACCTCCTAAACATGTGCAATATTTTCGAGATCAAAGGTCTAAGGAGGCAAAGGTCATTTTTTTTTTCAAACTCCGCCGATTGAGCTGAAATTTCAATGATCCTTCCCTCCGAATCAATGTTGAAAATAATTTTTGAGAACAAAGGTCATTACGAGGTCAAAAGGCGCCAAATTTTCCAAAATTGCTATAACGGCGAAATTAAATGATCCTTGATGACAATCCAATATGTGTATATTTTTTTCGAGATCGAAAGTTGTTTAGGGTCAAAGGTCCACTACCTTCAACTGTGCTCAGATCTGTCTCCAGATCTGATATGGTTGGGTTTCGAGCATAGGCTAGTTTTTCGCAGCTGGGGCTAGTTTCGAAGCTGGGGTTAGTTTTAGGCTTAGGGTTTGAAGCTCATCCGGCTGGTTTGCGTGGTTTTGACCACAATCTATACTAGTGGCGGTTAAAATTTTTATTCATATGGTGCTATTGCCATTACTCACTCAAGCATTGCCAGTATACGAGGGATACAGTGCACTGAGGAACTCAAGAAAAATATAAAAATTAAATCACCTTTGTCTATACCCTCGAACTAAGTATTGCTTATAAAAGTTTCAACTTTGTAGACCCACCTTCCCCACCACCCCCCCCAATCATGGTTGGATTATTCTCCAATCCGATGAAAACCAGATTTGGGGGGGGGGGAGAAGTTGGTCAATATAAAATCGTTTCGAACATGGTGTGGCACAAAGCTGCAGCTCTTTTAGAACTAGTTCATACATAGGTCCATAAGGCCACTAATACATGGGATGTAATTGGCAGAACTGGTCTTTTTAATCTAGAACATTTAATATAAAGAAAATGCCCGTTTGATCAATAAGGACTATTTCAAAATGTTAAGGATGTGTTCCACAAGTAATGAAGTTCTCTATTATGTGCACCTTTTAGAAACGCATTCATTATTATTCCTTTCGTCGTTTTGGACCCCTTTGGATCCCAACATCTCTCATTTTTTCAACAATCTACAGCTGTATTATAAATTTGCAATGATTTTAGAAGTAGGAGAGGCGATTTTGAGTATTGTAGACCGAAAATGCGAATTTTAAAATCTTTTACATGTATAAACGCGAGGGCCTGGGACTGAATTAAACAATCATATTTAATGTTTAATAGGGAGAGCACACCTGAAATATAATTTCTGCGGGGGAACTAAATTGTCCGAACGATATTTAACTTTTTAGGATAGGTTTATGCAAAAAAAAACTCTGCCATTTTCAGTGAAAAAAAGCATTACAACCAACATCCACCGCATTATACCCGGTTTTGTACGTAGAAACTGAATTGGCAAAATTTAAGAAAGTTTTAAAAAAAAAAAAAACGTTGTTAATAAAAAGAGCATACTTTTGAAAATACTTTTCTCTAGGGACTAAATTGTTTGTAATATTTAATTTTGTTATCAAAGATTTGTATTGCAAAACGGATATTTTTCAATGGGGACAGAACGCCAGAAAAAATCGGTCCCTTGCTTTTTATTTCCCCAAAGGAATCATAATGCTTAGCGAGCATTTTTTGGTGTTTTGCCTCATTTTAATTTTTTTTACAACTTTTCAAACAAGAATGAAGCGGACGAAAAATAAAAAAGTGGACCAAAGTGCATAATTTTTTTTTTAAATCACGCATTCTCATTATCATTTTCTAAAAAATAAAAAACGCATTTCGCAATTTGCATTTTTTAAATTTCCTTGAGACAAGCTTGTTTTTTTTTTGGGGGGGGGGGGGCGTATCGTAATTAAATTTTTGGACAATATACAACATCACACATTTGTAACACGCGTGCTCACCGCTCACATGAGCTTATGAACATGATAGTGTTGCAAATTTTTTGCTGCAACCACCCTCCGCAATAAGGGATAAATAAAATCCACTATAATAAATAAAAGTTTACAATAACACTTCGTTTATATAATAATAATAACAACACGTATATAAACTAGAATTACGCGACAGGATTTCCTCGAATGTATCATCAAAAATTTATTTAGGTTTCAAAATGGTCTTTCAAACAATTCTGATCATAGCTCTAAAACTACTGAAAACTGGATTGAGAAAATGTTGCTCTGGAAGTTATAAATAAGAATATTATGACAAGTAGTAAAGGGATGTAGTAGTAATTCCATTCATGAAACCTTGCCGCGCACAGATGAATTATTCAGGGCAGTCAGAGCCGAAGCGGTGGATGGGCCGATATTTTATAGCCAATCAGAGCATCACCCACGCGTGATCAATCTTGGCCGCTCAAGCATGAGGCTTCATCATCTCTTGCATTAGGACCATGTACACCAACAGGTACCCTACCAAGCCTCCTGTACATTACAAGCGTCAACTGTATGTGACGGAGTTGATAATAAATCTAGAATAGTGAGCTATTATATGACTGATATTCGAGTGTCGTTGTCACCGGAAGAAGCATAGGGATCACTTTGTCCCCTTAACTTACCCAGGCCAAGCGGTCCATAGACGGAGGTTGCGGAATACGGCGTCCCGCTACAAATTGGTGTCAGAAGTGGGATTCTTAATTGTAGGAGCGACACTTGTTATTGGTGGAGAGACGGATGACAATGGCAGACGGAGGTGATCCGAAAGGGTGACCCGAGTGACGACATGGAGTTGAGAGAGAGAGGACGATAATGAGATGTCCAGAGATAGGATTGGGAATAGTGGTGTTGTGAGACGGTACCGATGCCGCCGGAGCGAACAGAGGAAAAAGTGATGGTGAAGAGTGAGAAAAAGCGAAAGGAGCTGAGAGATGACGACTCAATGAGCAGTAGTGTGAGTGATGGAGGATAGAGTTTGAGGCGGGACATCGAGCATATCCCAGAAAGGTCAGAGGATGAGATTTATGGCGGTGGTTACGTGAAAAGGGATTCTGAACGAGGTACCACGGATGAGTATGCGACTGATCAAGAGGACCACAAATTGAGTTTTCGACTCCAAGAGCTGAGGCAGGATGAGCAGGATGTGCGAGGAGAGCCAAAGCGTTGTTAGACCCAAGGAGTACACCCGTAGAGAAAGGGTGCCGATAAGAGAGAGCGACGGAGTGACAACTGATGGAGAAGAGAGTAAAGAACTGGATGGTCGAGGGGAAGAAGTGGAAGAGACGCCGGGGAGAAAGGAAGCTGGAGGAACTTGAGCGTACAGTGGGAGGAAGGAGATCGAAGATGGAGGGCCAATGGCGAAAGCTTAGACAGATGGAAGACGCAAACCCAAAGATGGGGCGAGGGGCAAAGCTCACGGCGAGCGAACCAAGGCGTGCCGGAGATGATGAGACAGTGGGAGGAGATGGAACGTTTCCGAGGTATGGCACGTCAACTAGAAGAGAGAGGCAGGAAGGTACAGGAGGATCGAGAGCGCGTCAAAGAAGATGGCGTCACCTAGAGGAGGAGAAGAAAGAAAGTGAGCGCCTGAGAGGAGGACTCAGAGAAATGGAGAAACTGTTGCAGGGAGATTCGAAAGTATGCAAAAGGAGGAGAAGGAGAGAAGGATGACAGTTTAGAATGGATGAGGCTGATCTGCTGGAGAGAGCGCGGCGGAGGAGGCGAAGTTAGGTGCCGTCATCAGAGAGAACAGACGAGCCAGACCTAGTAAGTAAAGCAGTGTGAGTATCAGAGGAGGGTGACGTGTCTCAAAACCCGGATGCAAGGGAGGTCAAAAGATACCCAGGGGCGGGGGTATTGAAGTTGGACACGAGAGCCAGGCGAAAGGGAGAAATCGAGGGAAGATCATGCGGCTAAACAGGAGGGAACGGTGGAGCAAAAGAGATTCGTCAGGCAGATCAAACGATGAGGAAGATAGCGATATCATACGCACGGTTTTGATTAAGGAGAAAAAAAAAACCCAAAAAAAAAAAAAAAAAAAAACAAAATGGAGGAAATGCAGAGGCGAGCGGAGCAAGCCGAGAGGGAGCGTCAACGAATATTAGATGAGAGTGAGGCCAAGAGCCCGCGAAGCGAGGGGGGTGAAAAGCAATGGTTCACATTAGCGAGTGAGGGTTATGGGGGATGAGGGAGATAGATAACGACCAGGCAGTGGTGAGTGGGACACCCAAGTTGCAGGAGGGAAGTATTTGCAAGTCGAGAGGAGTGAGGTTCGGCCATCTTTACCACGCCTTGGAGCGGGGTCACAGGAGAGCTGAGGAGCGTTGCCGCATGATGGGTGCGGGGAAGGACTTGGTTGCTGCACTTCACGTATGAAAATGAGGGATAGTGTTGTCGGCCAGGGTCGAGTGTCGCTTCCACACATCGCACCGCGCTGGGGGGGGGGGGGGGGGGGGGGGGAGACCGCGAGATATGTACCCCCCACTTTAGGGGGGAGAAAAGGGCTAGGGATGGCCAGCGTGAGGAGCATCATTTATGGTGACCTCAGAACAGGCGACTGATGACTGATTCAACGGGAGCCACCCCATTGAAGCGTGAGAAGAGGGTGAGAAGCGCAGATGAATTCGAGGAGAGATATGCATCCAGGCCTAAGAATGAGAGGAAAGCTTTGACATACGATGGGAAAAACCCCTGGAGGGACTTCCGTGTGGATTTTGTCGGCTTTCGGAGTATAATAAGTGGACGGACGAGGAGACGACATTCCAGTGGCAGGGGAGCCCGTCTGCCGGACGATTAATGATGTTGACCCCAAGGGAGATGACTTACAAGGGATTGATGGAGGTGATGACAAAGGAATTTGGAACAAGGGAGTGTGCCGAGACTTACTTCACGAGTTGCAAACGAAGAGAGCAAAACCAAGGGGCGAGTCTTCAAGTCTTGGGAGGACATCAAGAGATTAAACGGCCATGGCCTCCCAGGAACTGAAAAGAAAGGGGAAGGACAGGTTGGCAAGAGGATGACTTTCAGGATTGTAAGCCGACCCAATTATCCGCAAAGATCTGCTTCAAAGCTAGGCGGAGACGCTAGAGGAGCAGTTCGAGAGGCTCAAGCTTTAGAGTCATTCCTCCGTACGTGAAAAAGTCCAAAGGGCCGGGTAAGACTGTACACTAGAAGGGTGGAAGCCGATAGCCCCCGGCGGAACATAAATGTGGCCCAATGGAGGCTATGATTGATGCTCTGATCCGATTCCGGCGCGCTTACGTTGAACAGGGTAAGCGCACAATACAAGAAGGGGCAATTTGGAGCAAGGACCGGAGCAGCCTATGTTACCCCCCACGGGGCTACCAAGGCCAACAGCAGAGTAGGGGGACGCAAGGACGCAGCAACTTACCGACTGAGCACCGCCATCTCCGCCGCGAGTTATTGGGTGTACCCGTTGTCGAACCTGACATCTCCGCCAGAGCTTGTAACTGAGGATACGAATGGCCCGCGAAAGGGTGGAGGCTCATCATTGTGTTACCATTGCGGGAAACCAGGACACCTAGCGCGGAACTGCAGCCATCAGCTGTTGTGTGTTTAGATGCAACACAGGGAGGGGCATTTTGCTAAGTATTAGGGAAAAGAGAGCGGGCGACCCAAAGGGCCATGGGAGAGCCGACGTTGCAGGGAGGCCCAAAAACAGGATTAGAGAGGTGGAATGGTTGTCGGGGGGCGGGAGATAGCAAAATTTAATAAAGTTGGGGATTTCGAATTAGAAACCATTCATAAACAAGACAAAGGGGTGGTTGGTAAACAGGCGAGGAGGAGGACGGTGGACAAGGGGGGATTAATGACTTACTCGAGCCAGAGTGTGGTAAGAGGGGGAGGACTGCTGCAACTGTGATAAATCTGAATGACGTCGAGCTGGTGGTGGAGGCCGGTAATTATGCGCTCGAAGCGGACAGATTTTTATGTTCCATCCATCGTCCAGGGGGAGGAGATGTTGCTTCTTTTGGATACTGGTTCCGCTGCTACCATCTTGACTATAAAACAATTACACCTTATTCCGTCGGGAAACGAACCTAAAGACATCAGCTAATATACAAACTTTACAACGGAATGGGAAGGGGAGTTAAGGTGTGGGGATGTAGCTCCGATGGAAATAAGTTCCTTTAGGGAATGGTTGCCAACCACTGGGGTGATTGTGCAGAGGTTAAGCATGGAAAGTTGGGGATGGATTTTCTCCTGAGGGTCCGGGGGGGCGACGCTGGACTTAGGCGACTCAGCTAAACATAGGTTGTGGTACAGTCCAAGGGTCAGTCCGCTGAGAAGGGAGCTTCCATTTAGGCGGTTCCGCGAGGATTACCCTACCGTGCCAGGGACATGAGGTGGTTTTGTCGGCAGTGGTATCAGGTCTAACGGAAGGGTCGCAACTGTGTCTGATTGAGCCGCTGGCTGCAGGCCCTTTGAGTGAAGAGTGGATTGTTGGTAGCTACGAAAGTGTTGTGCAAGCTGAGGGTTGTCCCCATCCACGCTGACTAACGTCGGTGATTTCCCTCGCGAAGTTAAAAAAACGACTTACCACTTGGGCTACTGGTTAAACATAGTGGCAGAGAGTGATGTGTATGGAACCCGTCAAGTTGAAGTTCGAGAAGGAGCGGTGGGAAAGTACCCAGACTAACTGCGCGAGATTGTTAGAGCGAAGTACCGCACATCTCGACGGGGAAGAAAAGCAGAAAGTAGCGATTTGCCTGAGTGAATACCAAGGACCAGTGTTCTCCAGTGGAGATTTGGACATTGGGAAGGGATACATGGGTGAAGCATAGAAAAAAATATATCTAGAAAAAAAAATCGTAGTTTATCAAGAGAGGAACAACTATGTTAGCGAGAGAAAAAATGCCTATGTTCTAAAAGAACAAAAACTAGAGAAAACTTTATGAATTAAAGTTAAAATATATAGTTTATCAAGATAAAAAAACTATGTTTATCTAGAAAACCAGAGTTTATAAAAGAGGAAACTATGTTTATCTGGAAAAACAGTTTATCAAGAGAAAAAAGTAGATTTATCTAGAAAAACTTAATTTTCTCTTGATGAACTAAGTTTATCTAAATAAACTATATTTTTCTCTAGAGAAACAGTTGTTCTCTAGATAACATTTTTCTCTATATAAACAGTTTTTTTTCTCTCTAGATCAACATTTTTTCTCTAGATAAACAGTTTGTCTCTAGATAAAGTTTTTCTCTAGATAAACAGTTTTTCTCTTGATAAACTATATAGTTTATTAAGAGAGAAAAATATGTTTATCTAGAAAAACTTAGGTTTCTCTTGATAAACTAAGTTTATCTAGATAAACTATGTTTTTCTCTTGATAAACTTAGTTTATAGATAAAAAAAGGGTTTTTCTCTTGATAAACTATGTTTATCTAGAAAAAAAAAGTTTAGAAAGATAGAAAAAAACATGTTTATCTAGAAAAGACTTTCTCTTGATAAATTTATTTAGATTATCTGTGTTTTCTCTTGATAAACAGTTTTTCTCTTGATAAACTAATATGGATAGAAATAGTATTTCTCTTGATAAACTAAGTTTATCAAATGTAAAACTATGTTCGTCAAAGAGAAAAATATTTTTTTAAATAAACATAGTTTATCGGGGTGTGGTTCAATCAGCTTGCTAGTATGGCAATTGTGTCACAAAATGATTTTAGGTAATCGATTTCACAACCTTTTCGCACATTTTAACGCCCAAAACAATAGGACCCATTACCTTACCCGGGGGCGGTGGGGTGGGGGGGTAGGGTAAGCCGCCAAAGTTGAGGAGTAGGGGGTTGGAGAAACCACCTATACTTTAGTGTGTAAATTGGTACCCCATTGCAAAAGTTTTAATTTTTAAGTTAAATTTGTTGTTTCATTTTTTATTTTAGCCTAAAATCCGGTAAAATTTATCGTTGTGTGATTTTCTTACAAATTCAAATTTTGCTATGCTTTCGTACAAAAACCGGATTTCATCAAATTTTGCGAGGGCGCCGTGCATTATGACATCATAAAAGCAATGTTGGTACTTATTTTGGTACCCATTGACACTATAATCTCGTTCATGGGGCGGTTCGGTATGGAAAGTCTATGGGGGTTCCAACACCCCTCTCGTCCTGTTAGACGTGTTAAAAAATAGCCTGGTTAGACTAAAGAAGGTTCGCGGAGACAGACATTATTCTGTATATTTTTTAATCTTTCCTTGGAAATGGCCAGTGCAGGTTAGTGTTGAAAAAAAGTGGCACTTGGCCGGATTCGAAAACCGACAACCTTTGTATTACTAACAGGAGCCCTTGCAGCTAAGCTATCCAAACCAGCGTGCACTGGCCATCCCAGGAAAAGGTTAAAGTAATCTTACATCTTTTCTACCTGGAGAACTAATAGTTAAAATTTCAGAAATATTCTGACGATAGGACCCCCCCTTCCAGCCTCTTACATTATGACTACTTAAGAAAAACCCATTACGTCAGAAGGGCCTGTTAATCAGAAAATATTCTGAGTGTCAGAAATATCTGACTGACGGGTCTTATGAATAACAGGCGTTTAACACATAAAACAACCCATTAATCCGAATTCTGACAAGCGGACCTTCGGAGTAAGGGTTTTTCTGAGGACAAGAGGACACAATAATTCAGGAAACCGGTCAGTCAAGAACAACATTCTGAGTAGCGCAGGGGAGAATCCAGGATTTGGAAAACGTCAAAATTACTGGGGGGGGGGGGGGGGCTAACACGGCTAAACTATCCAAAATGGGCTGATTTGGCAAGCTTTTGCAGAATTACGGGAGGCGCGCGCCCCCCTCCCTGGATCCGCGCGCCTGTAGCGGGTCTTTTATTAAAATATAACAAAAGCCCATATTCAGTATACCTTTATTCGATGCACCATTTCAGACAAATTTCTGAATAGCGGGCCGTCCGAGTAGTGAGTTTTCTGAATAATGGGTTTTCTGTAATAGGTCGTCTGAGTAATAAAGAGGGTCTTTTGAATAGCGAACTGTTTTCACCCGGCGTAGTGGTAAGGGGCTGTAGTAAAAACACTCACACAGCACAAGTTACCCTAGTCCTGATGATCATGGACTAGATAGTCTATATAACAGCAGCCATAAAAAGTTAAGACCTCTAGTCATGACAATTGTGTGTACCAAAGACCTATTGTCCAAATTTAAAAGATGATGCGATAAGTTACCAATTATTGGAACTAACCTTTACCCACGTAACAAGTGTGGTTTCCAAACAGAACTCCAAAACTAAGAGCTTTTTAAGCTCGTCTGGCTAATAGAATAGAAAACCATTGTGTCTGCTTTTATTGGTCCTGTTTGTGCAACATGCACTGATGACGTGCATATAAACGGAACTTCATGATTGTTGTTGCGTTATTACTATGAGATGACCGCGCTGAATAGAACATCAAGTTCATGTTCTGATGTCTTTCTGTGGTGCGGGATCGGGAGTAACGCTAAGGCTAGCATTTCCAGAATTTGATAGGTCACTGTCTCCGTCTTAATTTATACTAATATATAAGTTTTACTTAATTGAAGATAATATTAATAATTGTTTACAAACAAGTTGCCCGTGCACCTTGCAAAGAAAGAACCCTGTCAATGATGCCTGTAGTGCTGTATGCAGGTGGGTCCCGACGCCATAGTAGTTGTCATGGTAGTCACGTGATCAATCAAATTATGCATGTGGTGAAGCAGGTGGTAGCGATCGAACAGTATAAGCTAGTATAGATTTCTTTTTGGGAATTTATT
>JAMKCH010026579.1:0-25260 GCA_023653785.1 Ophioderma brevispina
TCAGCTGAGCAGAACAATAAAGATCTTCTGAACTCCTTTTTGATGGTCTGAAAGGTTGATAATCAACATTAAAAATACGTGAGAAGCAAGTGAAAGACAGAGAAAATTAACTTAAAACTTCCTTGAAACAGTTAAACACAACAAGGACATATGCGCTGAAATTGGAGAACAAGATTATTGACCTGGAGACTTCTCTCGGCATCGCTCAACAAACCCTGAATGCTACTGGAGGTAATCGTGATGGCCATGATACCCAGCCAACACCTGGACAGAATGTTACCAACCATGATGCATAAATCTTGTCATTGTACTCGTTATAATCCAAGTAAAGGCACACCTTGTGTTGAGCAGAGACTCAGTAACCTTGAATTTCTCCTTCTGCAAGAGAAAGTTTCAAGAATTGAGCAGCAATTGCACGGTATTCATCACCTTAAAAATCAGCAACATTCTCACATCAATATGCCTGCACCTGTATTTGCACTCTATGCAGCACAACCAGGTCTAGATAACAATTTGTATCCTTTAATGTATCATACTCATGTATGGGCTGCCAAATCCTGTTATGTAATCATTCCAGAATTTCCCCTATCTATATAATCAATGGGCTACAGGAATGAGACCCTTACAGCCTAACACTCATGTTTTCCATCCAAGCTATGTGAATCCGATGCCCTATGTTTTATAGTCTGCACCATGGTGTGAGGCCCCAACAACATAATGCTGCCCATCAGAATCCTATGATGAATGCAACAGCAGGGAATGGATATCCATTAAATTCTACAAGTTATAATACTACAACTAATCCAACCCTGCATTCTGGTGCGAAACCTCAACAAACTCAAAAGACGCATCCAACAAACAACTCTGCAAAACACAATGACGCAGTCAATGCAATTCTGCACCCCGGTGTGAAGCCTTATCAACATCAGCCAGCTGTGTCTCCCTCAACAGGCAATTTTCATTTACCAAATACTACTGCTAATTCATCTCTACAACAAGATCTAATGCTTCATCGGCAGCAGAATATGATCCAACACCGTATGGTGGTAACTACTGGAAGCTCTACTCATTTGCATGCTCCTGCAAATCAAACTACCGCTAATTCAAATGTACGGACTGAGTGTGGTGTGCAATCAAAGCTTAGTAATGTTAATACACGGCAGCCTACATATATGATGACCCTGCCAACAAGTAATGTTCCTCCAAACCTCTCAGCATATAGGTATGATGATAGTCAAGGCATAAACCACAGTGTGAATGCTAATTTACCTCATAGTGATGTCCAGCATTCCCTACATAATACACCTCTGGATTCAACCAGTCTCCCATTTCGTGATATTGTAAATGTTATGGTAGCGAAGGAGGAGTTGCCCAAAAGATATGGCAATACTCCCAAGACAGGACACACAGAATAAGAGGAAATATACTATTCCCCAAAGACGTCATGAATCTCATGACACAATTTGTACATCGTCACCTACACCAAGGAAAAGAAAAACAAAATGTCAGAATTGGAGAACTGCTACTAACCAGGCTGTTTCTAGAAAGGGATCTCCAATGCAGCTAAGGTCCCAAATCTTCAGACGATCTAGCCTTTGTCAGAGTAGCTCAATGTCTAAGCAGCCAACAGATAAGCACCATTCTTTTTTAGAGAGCGACACGGTTGCAAAGGAGAGATCGATACAGCAAGGAGCACGACCAAAAGTTCTATAAAAATTGTCACAGCCAATATTAAGAATTTCAATGCAGATAAGATATATCTCCATCACCTTCTTCACAATTATGATATAATCTATATACAAGAGCATTGGCTTTTTAACTTTGAGAAAAACAATTTGGAGAAAATCTCCACTACTCACTCTTGTCATGCTAAATCGGTGGATGACACCAATCCCATCTCACCATACCAACGTCCGCGAGGTTTTGGTGGAACTGCAATCTTTTCGCCCAAGGGGTGGTCATGTGAAAGATGGTGATCATCGTATTATAGTTCTAACTATAAATTTTCCTGGTCGTCATCTCTGTATCATCAACTGCTATATGCCCTGTCGAGGCTATATACAAATCCTCTATTGACGAATGTATCGCCCAACTTCGTGAGATCATCATCAAGTTTAACAACACTCACAAAATTATTCTCTGTGGAGATATGAATGCATCTATCCATGAACAAGATGTAGCGATAGACCCACATGATCAGCTTCTGAGTAATTTCTGCAGAGAAATGGGACTTACCACTTCAAGTGTATATGAGGGAGGACCAAATTTCTTTCATCCAGATGGAAGATCTTCTCAGATTGATTATATACTTGTCCAGAAGTCTGTCCAAGACCTGATTCCTGAGGTTGCACATGAAGATGAATTCGCCATCACCCTGAACACATCTGACCATGTTGGATTGATTGCTACTATCAATCTTGGGAGGCCACACATAGGATGCGGTGCCAACATTTCTGAGAAAAATACAAAAAAAACATTCTGTGGCACAAAGCTGATATTCAGGGCTACCAGGATTGCTGTGCAAAGCGCATTGCAGCCTTGCAGATTTTTCAGAAAAAATCTCCTGAAGAGGTTCTACATGATATCCATGAATCACTTCACAAGGCCACCTCTGCTTCTGTTCCGGTAAACTCCAGCTTTAAGATATGCCCATGGACTGCAGAAATTGCAACTAAGGTAAAAAAGAACAAAGCTGCTTTCAAAAAGCTCAAGCTTGCTTCTGCCACTGATGCCAGTTATATAAAACAGTTGAAGACTGTTTGTGTTGAAACCAAGAGGGACCTCAGATCCTGCCAAAAGCGTGAGCATGCAAAGATAAGAACAAGAGGTATAGAGGAAATTATGGATGCAAATCAACATGACCAGAAGTTATTTTTCAAACTGATCAATAAACAGAGAGTAAATACATGTAGTACAGATACCATTTTAGTAAACAATTCTTCAGTGAGGGATCCCGTCGAAGTAGGAAATGCATGGAAAACATACTTTGACGATCTTGGCACTCCAAAGGACAACCCTTTATTTGATCAAGAGTATTTAGATGTAGTAAATGCTGACATTGAAAACATAGTTAAACTTGTTGACACTTGTCACCCAGGATCCACATCTATACCACCAATAACATGTGATGAAGTTCAAAATGCCATCAAGAAACTTAATAATGGAAAAGCTGCCGATGGATAGGGAATACAGACAGAGCATATTAAAAAAAAGCAGCTCATGTTCTTCTGGCACCTCTAGCTCATTTGTTTTACCTTATTCTTTTAAACAAATGTGTTCCAAAAGCATTCCAGCAAGGTGTAGTTATCCCAATACACAAGAAAGACAAAAACACTCTGCTTCAGGAAAACTACAGGGGTATTACATTGACAAGTAATATTTATTTTGCAAGATCTTTGAAAATGTTCTTCTTGATAGAATGCGTCCAATCATACAGCCAAAGTTCAATCAACTTCAGAGAGGCTTTACAGCAGACACTTCATCCTTATCAGCTGCACTCTTGGTCTCTGAGATAATAAATGATGCTCAGGATTCTAAGAAAGATCTCTTCATAGCTTCGCTTGATGCAAGAAAGGCGTTTGATGTAGTGAATCATGCCTCACTTGTAAGAAGACTCTATCTCCTGTACATTCAACCAGAAATTTTGGCTGTAATTAAACACCTCTATGAGGGTGCTGTATGTCAAGTTAGATGGAAAGGTAAACTCTCAGATCCATTTCCCCTTTATCAGGGTGTTCATCAAGGAAGGGTTTCATCCACAGATTTCTATAAAGCTTACATTGACCCCATCCTACATCGTATTGAGAGCAAGAAAATTGACACAAGAATAGGGCCCTATTTAGTCAGCACTCCGACATGTGCAGATGATGTGACATTGGCTGCCAATAATTCCAGTCAGTTACAAGAAATGTTGGATGAAACTGTCATCTTCTCACAACGAGAACGATATATTCACCCACAAAAGAGGCAGATCTTACCAGTGTGTAGAAAATCTGATTTCAAGTATTGGAAAGACCTTGCATTGTGGAACATGAATGATATTCCCATACAAGTAGTTGATTAACTGAAACATCTTGGAGTTGAGAGAACAATTTCTTCAAGGAAAGATCTTATCAACGAACGCATTCAGACAGGCAGAAGAACAACTTACGCCCTGATGGGTGCAAGCCTCCATGGTCTAAATGGTCTCAACCCCAAGCTTTCGTGGAGGATAATTAACACATTTGTTGAACCACGCTACCTGTATGGTTTGGAAATTCTGAGTCTGAAAGAGGATGAAAAGAAAATGCTCAACCTATATCAAAAGAAGACACTGAAACAGATTCAACATCTTCCTAACAGAACTGCAGATGCTGCTGCCTTCCTTCTTCTTGGAGCTCTCCCAGTGTCTGCCAGAATTGAGATCAATCAGCTCTCTCTTCTATATAACTATCTCACAGAAAAGTGTTGAGTTGAAAATTGCTGAACGTCAACTGGCTATGAAATCATACTCCTCCAAGAGTTGGTTTATGGAAGTTGGCAAGCTTACTGACAAATACAACCTTCCAAGTCCCTATGATCTCCTTGTGTCTACACCATCTAAACATGTTTGGAAGAAGATGGTCCATGAAGCAGTAGAAATGTATTAAATGTATTGGACTGGCTCCATTCAGAGTGAAACCAAACTGAAAACCTCTCTCAAGTATCTCAATATCTCCTACTGTGCGATAGGAAAAGTGCACCCAATTTGGGATACAGTCCTTCCCAACCAGCGTGATGTCTATAGAGCATCTATAAAGGCTCGTCTACTTTACCTGGTACAACATTTTGCAAGGAATAAGCAGATTTAAACCTAACCAAGTTCCATCCAACGCCTCCTTTTGAAAGTGCTGATGAACCAGGGAACACTTTATTTCTGTCTGTCCCAAGCTAAAGAACGGGAGGGATCCCCTCAGCAACCTGTCATTGGCTATTTACCACCATATCCAGGATCTGGCAGATGTTTCCCTCTTCATGTCCTGCATCTTACACAACTGGATTCTTGACTCAACTTAGTTTTACTGCCTACCCCAACCTATATGTGAAATAGAATGCACTGATGAGGTTTCACACCACTAAATACTGTCCATTGTCCTGTACAAAATGGGCGAGATGAAAACGTCATTTTCTCCTCAATGAAACATCTAAGACCTTAAAGCTAATATTCTGATTGAAGATCATCATATCTCCCTAACTTAATATCATGAATATAGGGTAGTTATCCCCAAAACTTTCGAGCTACTGGACCGTGACGACTAGCATGCACCCTGGACCCTGGAGGTCACGCACTTTTTTCAGTCAGTTGTTTACCTGTAAGAATACGGTTAAAAATTGGTTTGTCAGATCAAACCTACCATATCAAGGACAATCCTTTTTTTTTTTTGTAAATAATTCCTACAGATTTTTTTTATACTTAATATTGATAGCAACCATGATTTTGCAACCCAGATCTCGCCATTTCTCGCAGTTTTTTAGGGTCTACTTAGGCGAGGTCACCAAAAAACACCTCATCTGCAGTGGGTGCTGGACTTACCTGTTTTCTCATGTTTAATTTACTGGTGGTGAATCCATGAAAGGAAGCTTACTCAACTGTTAGCAATATGACTTAATGCACTGCACTATTTGTGCGTGCTCTGCAACTAACCTATTCTTTTCTTGATTAATGCCCGTCTTTTTTATGCCATGTAATGTCTAGTGCCTTTTGTGTCATGAAACTGAACTTGGAGCTATGAGTATGCACAAAGGGCATTGCACATGGTGAATTATTTTCATGCTGCTTCTGTCTTTCTGTCTTCGCAATTATGTCTATGTTATTTGGCCCAATATTCACTGCTAATTATACAGTGCCAACTGTGTCCACCCTAACTATGGCATGCTACTATGGTCCACGCGGCCAACTATGACTGATGACAATGCTAACTATGTCCACTGCCACCTATTACAACACTATCTGGTCACTGCAATGTAACTAGCCACTATGGTCTTTGCCCATTTGTGCATTTCGTTTTTAACCCAAATACTTTTGCTGCTTACTGATTGCAGTAATAAGGACAATCAGAGATGACAACGAGTTAACAACTCGGTGCTCCTAAATCAAAGGAGGGAATTGCGTACAACCACCAACCATGGCGTAACTGCGCGAAAACAACTCTGCCATTCATAAAGTGGCACAAATCGATTTTGATGTTATTTCAATTCATCCCTGTTTTGACAAAGCACATAAGATGAAAACAAACACCATTGGAAAGCCTAACCTTTGTTCTTAATATATGCCAAAGAAAGGATGAGCTCTTTTGAAATTTATATTTTAATCCATTTTTTTTCTGATTGTACCACTTTTGTTGAGCAGGCTGTACCTTAGGCTTTTATTCCGTCTTGAAAAGCGTTTTGCATGGATACGCATGCGAACACTCTCCCAGTATTCGTGTCAAGGGTTGTGATTACAATGTATCCTGTACTTAGGCTGTATGTTATGACACGTGATGACAACAAGAGACTGTTAATAATATTAATAATTGCTTAATAATATAATGATATAATGCGGTGCAGCTGCAATCTCAGACGTTATTCCATACTATATAATAACATTGGGTGTATAGGGACATTGCAGTAGATAACGGTACCTAAAATTTAGCCAGCGTCATTGCAGAATACCAGAAACTAGGACTGTAAGGTAGGGGAATTACTCGTATTTTCTCATTTCTTCGTATATATATGATTCTTTCAAGCTTGTCAACAATCGTGAATAGTTTCTTCTTCGCATCATTACATCAAAGAAGCATCTCAAGCACGGTGTAAAATCTTAAATCTAACACTGTAAAGCACCATCGTCTTGGGAAACCCCCTATGGGTATCCCTTCATGACAGCTAGGTCTATATTGTTATTCGTTCAACAGATAAATTTTCATATACATTGCTGTCAGTTAAATAACATACATATAGCTCGGTAGTTGCCTTCAAAATATATAATTAATGTTTTTTATTTTTGGTTCTCTTTAAAAAAAGTGTGACGAAACTTATTAAAACATGATCTTTCTTCAGATACTAAAATATGGGTGAAATATGTTCGTATCCATTTGCGTGTCACTGTCACACTCATAAACGTGGCTGAGGATTTACAATACTATGAGCGAATGAGCGTATTAAAGCGGCACTGGCACATTTGCACAAATAGAAATTCTTCTCTTCAATGTGCTCTCAAATGATAGTCTAGGCCATGGAAGAACAGAGATTATATTTTACACTAAAAATAACATACCCCAAACAGATAGGGGCATAATAGAGGAATCAATGACATCAAGGTAATTTGTATGCCACTTTAAGTTTTCCATCACTTTCTCAACAATTGTATATTACATGAATATTTTGACTCGTACTCACTGATATTAAAACCACCAAGGTTATAGACCGATCAAACAGTGTGCATAGCGTTGGAAACATGCATACGGCTGCGTTTTCTTTTGTTAAACGCTATTTCCGTCGTCTGGCTGTAATTTAACGTCGCCGGGGACGTTAAATATAAATCGTTCTGTTTACCCATAAAGGAAAGCTGATTTGGTCTTAATCATTTTCGGGTGAGGGCTTTTGTATATATTAAATGCTTACAACCATGCAAAAATATCGATTTTGACAACCTGAGGGCGCCATATTTTTCATGTGGCCAGTGTCTCTTTAATATATCACGTATAAGTCAATATTGTATGCTGTTGTAATTTCTGACGCGTGTCGACTTTCAAGACCTATAGATAAATCTTGTTGTACTTATTGTTTTTGAATTTATGTCCAAAAGGTTAGGTATTTTTCAAGCGTGTTCATTTCACTTTTTTTTCTTACGGGGGGTTCCAAAATGGTATGAGTACTTTGTACTTTAAAGAGACTGAGGAGATTTCCAGAAAAAAGCGCCCGCCAATTTTCTGGAACCTAGGTTTTTTACATATTTGGATGTTACCAATGTATTGTAGATCACACCTGAAAGTGATAACCGAATACTTCCGTCTTTAGGTAATAAGAGGATGATTTAGTAGTTTCCTGGTCGTTCACGACAGAAAGTCAAAGCATGGTTTTCTATGAGACGATTACGATTCAGGCAGTTCAAAACAAGGTTTGCGGTTTTCCTTTTGCAACCTGTTGGTCCAATAAACCTTCTAAAACGTTCTCGGTATGTGGTCTTCAACCGATCCAGTAATTTGAGATAAATTCATATCCTAAAATTCCTCCCTGTCACTTGTAAATCAAATTCTTAAACACTATTGAAGCTTCTTTCTTGCATATCAGTTGGTTACTGGCCCGTCTTATATGGGACATTGATACACGGCTTGCCATACCGCGTAAATTGAATTATTTTTCATTTATTTCTTTCGCGGTGTTTTTTTTACTTCCTACACGCAGTCTATTGCAGAGATATACACAGACAGAACACACACACACACATGCACGCGCGCGTGTACCGTGACACACAAAACACACAGCACACCACATTACCACATTACCTACAACCCCCCCTACACCGAAGATCTTGCCCTCCTCCACTCGGACAGCAACTGACAAGAAGTAGAAAGCACACTTACTACATACATTGCCCTACTTGCAGCATATCTCAAGATCTTGACTGAATCTGAGCGAAGCCAAGACCACCGCTACTGCCTTCCAACTCAACAACAGAGAGGCTCATCGCCAGCTGCAAATCACTATGGAGCGCCTCTTGCCATACAATCTACACCACCTACTTGGGAGTGAGCTTGACCGGCAGCTTACTACCGGGCAGCAACCTCGAATCCCGTAATGCGGCAAGTATCGTCGAGGAATAACCTCCTGTCCAGACTTTCTTGGATCTTCATGGGGGTGCCAGCCCAGCGACCCTACGCACCACTGCCTTGGCTCTGGTCTACCGCACTGCTGAATATGCCGCCCCAGCATGGTGCACACTCTTACACAAGGAAGCTGGACACAGTACTCAACAGACCTTGTCAGAACCATCACTGGCTGGCCCTCCGTCCTACTCCACTCTGAATTCCCTACCATTGCTCTCAGGCATTGCATCTGAGTACTCTTCGGAGAGAACACCACCCGCATAACTAGTGAATAAGGCCCTGCTGACAAACACGCACCGGCTGCATACACTGTCAAAGAATCACACAACTCCGGTATACAGAGACTGCGCTCCGCCGACCTTTCTGTCGAGACGCTGCTAAACTCTCCAGTTCCCCTTCAACATCTTACAGACATGGAATACTGCCTGGCTAGATACCCCAAGACCAGATCAACTCTCTATTACTCCTAAGAACAGAACTACCACTGCAGAATCTCCCTCCACTCAATTGAATGGGTTCACCATTAAACCGGATTCGCACGGATCTGTCGCTTCAATAGCAATCTGCAACGAATGGGCTTGCGGTCCCTTCGCCAGCCTGCCATGTGGTTTCTCTCCATCCATACTGCGGATCACATTTCTCAATGAGTGCCCTACCTTTCTTCCACCAGTGGACCAGATTTTCTCAACCACCACACAATCAACAAACAGCGAGTTGGCTCCAACGCATAACACATTTAGCGCTTCCCTCATACTCGAAGAGGAAGAGTACCTAAAGCTACCTCCCCGTCGTCTTTGAAGCCCACGATATTTAATATTTTTGGAAAACTAAATGATTCAATTTTACGCGTGGAGTACGTTTTTGCATCCCGGACTGTTTTACTCTGTCCAGGTATTTATTTTTTGTTCTCCCTTTTCGCGGGGTTTTGCCTTTGCCATATCGCGTGTGCTGCAGTGTACGCACTCACATACGACGCGCCTGTTGGATCGTACAGTCTAACAACGCTACCAGTGATTGGTTGATCTAAAATTACTGTTGTTGTTCACTTGTTGTCTATGCAATGAGGCGTGAATGGCTTGCGTACAGTCGTGACTTAGACGTGCAATTGAGAGAAAATAAATAAGTGGATACAGTATAAGCTTCAGGATTTTGTGTCGGCAAGGGACCTATAGAACCTTGTCGTCTTAATATTCAAGACTGCTCCGAAATATTCAGGTCTGCTCCGAAACAAGAGAATTACTGAAGAAATTCTCACATCCATACATAATTCTTGAATATGGCACCTGAAGCTGTGCAATGGCTCCAACTGTTCTTCTCTACTTGCTTGGGATCGTCAACTATTCCCTCAAGATGGAAGACTTCAAAGGTCATTGCAATTATTGAAGCTCAAGGAACCAGCAAACGAGCCCAAGAGTTACAGACCTTTCTTACTGCCATGCTATCTCACATCAATAAGCTGCTTGAAAGACTGATACTCGGGAGGATCAATGATACGGTCGAGGCAAATCTACCCCGCACCTAAGCTGGATTTCTAAGAAGTGAATTAACAACTGGTCAGATAGCAAGACTAGTTAATGACATTGAAACAACCTTCCAGAAGAAGCAGAAGTTTGGAGCAGTCTTCATAGATCTAATTGCTACATATGATACAGTCTGGCATCGAGGTATCTACCTCAAGCTACTCAAATTCATCCCTGATGTCAAACTTGTGAAGTTCATAATGCTGCTCATCCAAGACAGATCTTTCAATGCAGTGGAAAAACTTCGGAACGGTGTTCCACAAGGTTCTGTCCTGGCACCCTGTCTTTTCAACATTTACGTCTCAGATATGCCAAAGGGGGTTGTTCACGTGCAGTACTCCTACGCAAACGATACGGCGCGGCGCTTGGAATAGCTGCCGATTCCTTTGAGGTCTTGGAAACAGTGCTGCATAAAGACATAATCACTGTAAGCTAATTCTTCCACCGATGGCACTTGAAACGCAGCAAACGCAGCTCTGTTTTTCGCCTTAAAAATCGATGAGCAAAAAGAGAACTTAACATCACTCTAGATGGAGATAAACTGTCACACGACCCAACACCGAAGTATCTTGGCGTCATAATGGACCGCAGCTTGCAATTAACACACCAAGGCAGTCGCTGCCAAGACACAGTCTCGTGTTAATCTCCTCAGAAAACTCACAGGAACCGGATAGGGGTGCATCTTTCGACACTTTACATACATCGACTGTTGCTTTGACATACTCAACTGCTGAATACGCCGCACCAGTATGGGTCATAGTGTACACTCACACAAGTTTGATGTCGTTCTGAATGATGCAAATTATGAGACTTGTCAGTGGGTGCCTTTTGGCGATGCCTGTAGAATATCTTCCAATTCTGTCTGGCATAGCCCCTGCAAACCTTAGGGGGAACTTTCAAAAGATCAAGCTCGCCAAGAAGTGTGATGAACCCGGTAGCCTAATCCCCCACCAACATCCTTCGAGGATCAGAGAATTCCACGGAATCACTTTGCTACCCAATCAATGACACTGCTGTCACAGCATCCTGGATCAATGTGAGCAATGGTCATCCTCTACCTTGAACCTAAAGAAGTGGGCATAACGTAAAAACATGCAATAATTCTTTTTACTTCTGTATTTAAATTACAAATATTTTTATTGTTATCGATTTGTTCATTCATTTTCTACTTATTCGAACATCATCAGAGTGTTTTTAATCTTAAATAAGGTAGACGTTTAGAAACCACTCCTCTTTTGGATCTAAGCAATCAAAAACACTTTTTTGCTACTGTTTTTATATACTAACCAGTCAAACTGTCAAATTGTCTTCATCCCGGTACAGCTTGCAAACCACACTACCGAACAAAGGATCCTGCTGTCTGCGAGACTGCGTTTGCATAGTGAATTGAATAAATGTTCCCAGACGTGCTCAACTAATATTGCTTTGTTCGTTAACGCCAATTCTGTTTGATCAAAATGTTTCTCAATGTTATGATAAAACATAGCAACATCAGCAAAATTAATGTGTAACACAGCCGTTCACAAGGATTGAGATTTGTGTTGTAATTTGGCATACACCTCCGTTACTTCAGTGGCTACCTACATGTAACTTGTAATTGTCCTTACAATTAACAAATTAAAGCATTTTTGAAGTCAAGTTTTCATGAAACTCTGATACGATATGAGGTAAGGCATGCCCATCATATCTCTGCCGTTTATGAACCGATTTCTATCGTTCTTTGGCCGCAGCGCAGTTTATAATTACTACCCCTTAAAATATGTAATCGGATGAGGTATAGAAAATATTATTTTTGTTTTCTGTTTCCAAGTATATATTAGACTTTTTCTAACCTAGTAGAGTGATTGAAATGGCTTATTTTTGGCCAATTTTCACCAGATAATTTAATGTCAACATAATGCAGAGTAGGTTCGGGTACTTAAGGGGGGGTTGGTCTCCAATTTATTATTTATAGTGAAAAGTCCGTTGGTAGAGCATGTCACGAAATCCACAGGAGCCGTTTCGAATCCCGCTCAGCTCCGTTGATTAAACATGTATTGAAAAAAGCTAAATGTTATAGACTATTTTGATTAGCGCGTAAAAAAGTCAAAACGAGAGATAGAACGTTCTGGATACGCTGTTCGCTTCTCAAAATTTCACAATAACATAATGCTTCAGGGTAGGAGCACTAGTCTCCAATGGCGAAATATTGATGATTATGCCCCGGATTTATGGTCCAACTCTACCTTTTATGTTATTTTGTTCATAGATATTTATCACAGATTAATTTAAAGGTCCATGGCACGATCGCTATAGCCTCGTCCCAGAAGCCCAGTTTACCGGAAGTGGTCACATTTTGGCGTATCAGAAGAAAGCTACTATTTGTTCTCATTTACCCTGTGAAATTGAGGCCAAAGGATGTTTGGTTGGGAATTAATGAGCGAAAATGTATCCCAATTTGGTAGGACAATATTAATTTACACAGTACTCTATGGGGCTTACGAAATCACGTTTTCTGCTCTCACATGAAAACGATATTGAAAATCGGCGCAACACTTTACAGGTGGGTTGGGGGGTGAAGGCCAATCTATCAAGATGAAAACTTTCATATCCTTAAATCGGGCCATCCCCCTTTAACTGTGTACAAGTTTACTGGCAAAGTTGAAGTATTTTCGTGTTAGGACTGAAAGGTAAGTTGTAAAGCGTAAGGGTGTTGTATTGAGGGTAGTCATCGTTTCTTAGATTTGTTTCGTATGTGATTTGCAAAATTGTCAAATACTACCAAATTGTGTTTCAACCCTTTTATTGTAATTATAGTAAGGTTTTGGGTGACACGTATTTTCACAAATGGACACGTCTATCGTCTATAATGTTTGTCAGCAGTAGCGATTAAGTCATTGATATTTACTCGGCTGACCCCAATTCCGAAAATGTTATGAGATAATTTTGGGTGAAAACGCGTTTTTCGCGATTTTGGTTCATTGTTAATCGATAAGGTCATATGAAAATAGCCGTACGTAATAGTACTAGGTACAATGAGAGCTGAACATACACTACATTACCATGATTTACATGGTGAGGTGAGGTGAGATTGGTAATATAATATTAGAATAAAAGAAAGGCACGATTTTGTTGGAGAATGCAAATTGTTATTGATTTAGGTTCATTTCCCCAATGATTTAGGTATCACCGTGGATTAATGCAAGTTGAAGTGACCAGAACATTTTTCAACAAAATATCATCAAATCTGTTTATTACATGGATATCACAGACTAGCTCAGACTCGTACTCATTGGTGTTAAAGGCCCATAAAGGTCACAGACCAGTCATACAGGGTGGATGCCCAGGAATCAACTCCGGTTGTGTGTTTTCTTGTGTTGATACACCCGTGATACACGGGTCGTCTTTTTGTACAATTACTCGATAATACTAATATCTTTATTTAAACACAGTTAAAACATGTTCGATATTATTAAAAGTGTTCTTCCACATGTCCGTTGCAGAGTGCTAAAACATATAAGTTAAAAAGACAAATATACAATACATATATATCAGCTAAGACAGTATATTAAATCTGATAAAAAATAAGGGAAAGTAGATTTTAAACAAAAATTACATTAACACGATTTATACAAATGAATTACATTTCATTCATTATATAAAACGAGTCATTAGACTCACCGATGATCTGGTATACTTATATACACATTAAACATCACATACACAAAAATCACTGTCATACTTACCCAGGGCCGCGTAGCCAGGGGGGGGGGGGGGGGGGGGGGGTGTGCGGGGGGTGCGACGCACCCCCCCCAAAAAAATGACAAAGGTCCGCTTGATGATGGTGAAGGTCCGCTTGTGCCATGGTAAGCGTCCGTGTTGTCAATTAAAGTTGTCTTTTAAGGGTTTGTGGTGCCAGGTATATGAATGACTACGCAGCTAGCAGCTGTAACCATCGCATACCGATTAGTGGTTACTATACTGTTGTTTTCTCAAAAGCTGCGACGCGAAATGTTTTTCTCTCTCTCACCCCCCCAAACCCTCCAACCCCCCCCCCCCCCATATTTTTTACCCCCCCCCACCCCCCCCCCCGTGCTCTTCAGAATTGAGACACGGTGAAAAATTTTGGGGGTTTCAACCGGCGGAGCGCAGCGAGCCAAAAAATTTTTTTTTTGGTACGCAAAAGGTTTCCGTTCTGGCAAATTCCCCACCCCCCGCATAAATTCTGGATACGGGCCTGTACTGAATCCTCACAGAGAGGACAGACACACACACTCGCACACTAACCCCCCACACACACCACACACGCCCTCTCACACACACAAAAATTATCAGACAAGTCATAATATATTGACAATAAACATTTGAACATTAATATACGATTATTTAGGTAAAAACTGAGAACAAAAGAACTTAATATAAGAGAACAGACAAAACGTTAATATACAACCGCAAGTCTAAAATTAAAACATTGCCAATAACATATTGCAGTTGGTTTAAAGCCTGGCCAGATCTACCGGTATATTTAAGGGACACCTTAAATAAGTTTTTAAAACAAATATATTTACCCGCCTCCAAAATATATCCCTAGAAGAGGGTCATGAACAGAAACGATTAACACAATTCAAATGAAGAGTAAAATCTGCCACTCAGTTCTGCAAAATTTTAAAGGCTCAGTGGTTTATTAAGTAAAATTGGATAAAATTGGTTTCTATTAATTACAAATAGTCAACTAGAATTCAAATAGAATTAAAGACCTAAAATGCTCAATTTCCAGAGTTTGGAGATGAATCGATTTTCGTTTCGTTTTGTATCGTAAACATTTATCGAGAGATATAACTTCCACCCATCCATGAAGGAATTTCCTCACCCGTTATATTTTACTTTCACAGATTTTGAAATGGGAAAAAAGGTCCCCCTCTTGTAGGACTAACCCTCGGTTAAACCCAGGTCTAATTATCTCCCTTTTAGAATACCGGCCATAGAAATTGGGGGTCCTTGCAATATTCTTGCCACAGGCGCAAATGTGCCTTACCCATGATACTTGCGGACTTGGTTCCAAGTCACGTATTGGCGTGCTTATCCTAATCATTGCACCTCAAAGCCACTAACAGCCTACTTATAGGCCAATAATACCCCAAATGACCACACACCACACATACACACACACACGCCACCCTCCCCCCCCCCCACACACAACCGCAATATTGTACTTGTAATTAATGCCACAAAAGCCAACATGTAAGCGCCCGAAATCCCTTACTGTCCCAGAGGAAAATCTGACATCACGCAAAAAGTTGAGTAGCGGTATTTTGTTGTCAGATATTGGAGCAATTTCCCACTAACTCAAGGCAGGGTCTTTTTTTTGGTCATGTGGGTTTTTGGAAGCGATTAAGGGATGTTAAGGATCCGTCTCTTAACTGCATTTAACGCACTTTTGAAAAAAACAATACCCTGCCCTGTTATCGGGGAAATTGTCCCTTGATCTAACAAAAAACCGCTACCCCGTTTCCCTTTTTTGCGGTGTCGTCAGATTTTCCTCTAGGTACGTTAGGGGTATGTACACTCCACAAAGACTGAGACATTCATAAAAAAATAAACGGCATAATATTCGCTTAAAATGGAATTCTAACTTCTTCAAAAGGTACTGAAAGCATTTTAAATTATATTTTGAGGAATTTCACAATGGGTCCTCAATCACAATATGGTCGCAGCGAACCGCTAACTCGCTACAACAGCACGGGTAACAACACACCAGAACATGTTTGAGCTGGGCACCAATTTATGCCCCGCGCATGGCAGAAATTATTTAAAATATCCGAAACTAGCCAAGAATTTAGAGATAAAATAAGCATTTTCCAAACAAAACATGCTAGTGTATGTGACTTTTATTGAAAACGGATGTGTTAAATAGTGATCTCGTAAACTTATCTCAAGTTCACTATACTCTTGTTCATAGTTGTACTGTAGTACTAAATATTCGACTCGACCATCGTAATTGAGGTCAGCTGTCAAGAAATTTCACATTTCTGAAATATGCAATGATATACCAGGCACTGCTGGCACTTCGCCCAACTGGCTAGCTGTTATTTGACCCCACTTAAAGACGTGGAAATAGAACCTTGTACAGATCAATTATAATTTGTATAAAACACTGAAAATACATTCATCTCCACGTATCAGACATTTTACTTACCACAAACACTATGTGTGTTTGCATAAATATTTATGCCATGTTCATCACAAACCTTTCCGTCAATTTTTAGTAGATAGCACTGTTCATCATTTTCAATGGTCATGAAAAATTTGTTATGAACTCAAGTCTCTTCATGCTTCATACACGCACAAACTCCATGTCTCTCAATTATTCCACATCTATAGACCCAGTTAACAGCAATGTTTGTGTCAACACGTTAGGGCCGGGTATCTTGAAGTAGGGTCGTCCTGATTGTTACACACTGCAATTTCAATCTTAGAGTTGTTAATACTATGGGCGCATAACGATTCGCCGGAATGGATTGGCAGGCAACGAAAGAATGACGTAGGATGTTAACTGTTCTATGCCCCGCGCTCCGCGCGGGGCAATAAGACGTGTAATCCAGTATAAATTCTTTAAGAACCAGAGAATTCCTTGACACATCACAAATATAATGCGTTCAATTACTTTGACAATAAGGATAACTTCCATTGTGGATGCCTTCCCCCAGAAAACTTGCGGCCTGGGAAGAATAATATGTGTTTGACTTTCCTGCAAAGTAAAACTCTGAAGGCATCGATATAATAGGTAGAAACATCACGCTATAATGAACACCCTTTTCGCAAACATCAGAAGGGATACTCTCGGTGTAACTCTCCGAATGTACCTCTTTTTTCCTTACACTACTAGGAAATTACTAACGCACTACAAGGCTGATGCCGTCATTATGGATACTGCACCAAGAAAACTTCCCTGTCAGGGAAGCTAGTCAATGCCTCACTGGAGAAATCAAGAGATCGAAGGACCCATTACCAACAAATGTTGCATAAATTTCTTAGTTCGAAGCAAGACTACCATCCAGGTCCACAGAATCTGAACCAAAATGTATGGGGAACAGGACAACAAGCTCATCTGATCATCATTCAAAATCCTGTACGTGCAAGCAATGCAAGAAAGAAGACATTACAAATGATCTACAGGATGGTATAAAAGTGGATTCCTTTCAGAGCTGTGAAATCACCCTTGTTAGAGTGGCCCTGTAGTCCCCTCCAAAAGAGTGAAATTCACTCTTTTGCATTTAGAGCGTAGACATCAAAAGACGTGATGAATCCTCAGACTTGTCAGAGGATGATCGCGGAGGGTCATCATTCCTCCCATTCCTCCCCTATGAGTGTTCAGTGTCCGTCTCGAAGTCAGAATAAAAATAAATCAAAAGGAATCCCATCAGAAGAGGGAAAGTGGCGGTTCAAGAAGAAGTAGATTACACTTAAAGGTGCAACGAGAGATTTCAAGTAACAGGATGTCCCCTAAAAATGGTAACAATTCGGATTTTTTTTCCAATATAGAGCTTACTATCAAATATCCCCATCTGTGATGATTAAGCTGAAAATCATTAATTGTGTTTGGTACAACCAATTGAAAGTTCTAATTTACTCTAGAACAATACTAAATTCAGCCTAATGTTTCTAACTGAATTAATCCCATCAAATTTGTCTTTTGTTTTCACTTCAGGCATTGCTGTAGCCATTGAAATCCAGGTATAATATCTATTGGGGGCCTTATCTATATGAAATCACTACTATTATGACAGATGTATGGGATGCCCCACAATCTCCTCGTTGCAGCACCTTTTAACTAAAAATGAACATCTGAATATTTTATGTGACATGAAAACTATAATATTTGATGGATACCAAAACTCTATATTCTATCAAATATCCTTAAACGTTACAGGTTTTAGGAACAAAACAAAATAGGCAATGGTATCAATTGGAAAAAAATCAAAATGCGGAGATTTTGTCTTCTACAAGGATATATCAGAGATAATGATTTGGGGGAACATGTACAAAAAGAATGGAATTGGAACATTAATAAATTCACTCAGATACTGTATAAGCGGAGGTGTGACGACTTCATTTAAGCATGGTATAAAGATAATAATTGATATTCATATTGGTGAAGATAGTCGAAAAATCTTGTAAATAACCAAGATCATGAACATGATGCTGCTGATTGGTCATCTGAGTTCTTTAGAGAGATCAGCTTGGAAGGCTCCTGATTGGTCCAGTTTGTGAGGAAATGGGATACCCCATATTAAAGGCTGGCACATGCAGGTTTAAATCGCCAAGTATGATGGGTCCTTACTTAAAGGCTTGACTCAGAGATTCCCCAGGAGGGGGCGCCCCAATTTTAAAACAAATCGGGAATTTTTTGCATATCCATATGCTTGTCTGTATACTAATCACTGTGCGAAATAGCTAAGCCGCCAAAGCGGGGGGGGGAAAAGTCTTCAATATAGAAAATCATCAACTTTGTCATAAATTTCCGAATCCGGATTTTTGTTTTACACAGTATCCTATGGCACTGGTACCCTACATAATGTTTACTGGCATGAAAAACACAAATCTGATTCATCTCGACGTTGGAAGTGAGCATTTTAGGTTACTATTTTATTCCCGTTGACTATTTTAATTATACAACAATTACAACCAAATTTTATATTTTCAATCTCTGAGTCATCTTTAATGGTGTTTAAAATTTATAAACGATCATCAAACTCAATGAAAAATTTTGGAGGTTTGCAGACCATGAAGAGTAGGTCTTACTATAAAGTTATTCAGACATGACAAACTCAAAAGTGTGAAACTTCATTCCAGATGTTCAAAAATGCTGCCATTTATCATCGTTAAATAGTGCACCAACGCCCCTCCATATGTATTTTGCTGACATGTGATATATCTATTAGCAAGCTATAGGTTTTAAAAGCTTGAAAGCTATAAATTACCTTATTTTGGCAAGGTAGTACTAAAAACATTAGGATTTCCCAAATACCGAAAAATGGCAGCTCACGGCATGTTTCAAATACGACATTATAGAAGTTAACACAATGAGATTTCTCTGGAGTTCAATTGTGCGCGGTCCAAAGAGAAGAAAAGAGAACGGTCAGAGGGTTACATGGAGTATGGAGGTTTCAAAATGGAACATCAAATATGTGCTCCCAAAATAAATGGATATCTAGATTATGTAATCAAGAAAACGAATCGTATGGAAAAGAATTGTAAAAAAACATGATTTGAAATTTAGGTTGGTTCCACGTTTTACTGACTAGTCAGCAGTGATCAAAGATGTCACACTATTTGAAATTTGGCAAGGAAGCTAGCTTAAAAATTGGACATTCTCATAAGGGAGTAAAAATGGCAATTTTAACAGAATAGGAATCAATGTTCGTACGGACAGTATGACTGAAATGGTCTGATTCTCTCCTTACAAGTTGTTTTTCGGTCTTTCACTTACAGTTACAGGGTATGTTAGCATACTTGTACTTGTTGCAGACATACAAAAATCTGATTTTGATAGTTTTTTCAATTTTCTGATTTGACAAATCACTTCTAGTGTCCGTTAATATTCTAAAGGGAGACGTGGAGATTATTAAACGTTAAGGCCCCTTTAACCTCACCAATCACCCAAAAAATTCATGATTGGCTCACATGACCGATTTTATTGTTGCAGGTAGTCTCCAATCCTTTTTTAACTTTCTGTAATTTAATAGATTTACTTCCAAAATTATGTCAGAGTTGTTTTCACATGATGTTATGTCATATGGGTTCTGAGAAAAATGGATATAATGGTTATTCAAATTTCCAAGATGGCCGCCGTTACCATGGCAACGGAAGGGAAAATGATAAATTTTGCTATTAAAATTTTTAATACTTGATTGTCTAATCATATAGCATGTGGTCATTGTAGTCCATACTTACTACCTAAAAAAATATGTTTGTTGAGTTTTAAAAAAGGGCCTTACAATACCATTTTTTTTTCAAGAATAATTAAAAACATGTACTTGCAAGTGAAAGCAATAACCAATACTTCAAATAATGATACGTTGTGGGGAAACTCATATAGCCAACTTAATTCATTTGACGATATTTTCATTAAATAAAGTTTTAGATTTGAGAGAATTGACGACCAAAATAAAATATCCCGTCAATATGTTCATCTACTTTCTTAATTAAGTTAATTCGGAAAGGTGAGTTATAAAAGGTCACGACCACAAGACCTGAGCTGCATGCAAAAGGTAAAAACCTCTTTGTTATAAACAGACTGGTAAAGCCGTAGATATTTGTGACAGTATTGCAACAACAATGGTTTTACCGACAGACACGTATTTCTAATGAAACTTCTCACGTAAACAACTTTGCTTAGTCACAAATCAGTGCACCTTTAATTATTTTGTTCTCATGGTTTCTGCACTCGTTAAAAAACGCAGTGGTGCAGAATAAAGTACTAGATTTAATTCCGAGCAAAGATAGTGTCTCACATAGGGCGATTAGGGTTTGATCATTGAATATGCTTAAAAGGATTAGCAGCGATAAGGCGAGAGAATCGCAAAATGGAAATGCATGTTATAAATCAGGGATAAGTGTATACACTTTCATATAACTGCTTTAATGCAGAAAAAAAATCGTGAAAAAATGAAGTATTTGAGGAAATATGTCATACCGTCTCCCGCAAATAGACATACAGCGAAGGCGTCTCAAAATCTGCAATAAACAGCTGATTGTGGTTTACACCAGTACAGAATAAAACAAAGATCAATAATGTCAGTGTTTGAGGTCAAACTGTATTGATCATGGTGCACAATATCACGCTGAAAATCTGTGATATTCACCGGGAAAGGCTTTTTTGATCTCAAGTCGGAATTTTGATACGCACGTATAGAAATTACAGAATCAGATAAAAAGTACTGCCTTGTCTTTAATACACGGATTTCAAGCCAACCACTTGCAGGTTATGTTCGCATATCCATGCCAGTAACAAAAATATAAAAATATGAATTTTGATGATTTTTTCGATGTTTCGGATTAGCAAATCGCTGCTAATCCCTTTAATGTCAGTGATAAGGTAAATCAATTGAAACTCAATCACGTTTTTAAAATATTTTACAATTTTGCTTCCTAGTATCTTAATATTGCAAGTCTGACAGGCTTGGTCTTTTACTAGAGGAAGTACAAGCAACGTTTCAAAGATACAGGGTCAGGGTTGTCATACTTTCTTTTTTACCGTGATCAAAGTATGACATTCATTGCCGACTAACGTCAAGAGTCTTTCAACATTTTACAATGCCAAAGTGCAGGGTACTGAGACCATCTTTACACTGTAGAGGAGGAGCACGGACCCAGGTCAAACGTCATCGTTTACCCCTCACTACAGAAAAGGTTTGACACCTTTGGTAGTTAGTATGCACCCTCTACATCAATGCTAGGTAAGTAGTACTCTCAAATTGTGGTATCACTTTTTCAACAGTGGCCAATTTAAGTTTACACAGGAGTCAATTTTTAAACTGCTCCAATCATGTTGAAATGTATGCTACATTGTCCGTCTAGTCATAAGGATTCCAAAAATGTATAGTTTGTACCATCTATGAGTATGACCATTGGTGTGGGAGTTATAGGGTAAAAATGGCTAAAATGGAAAAAAAAGGTCAATTTCTATTTGTACAGGGTCAAAATCAGAAGTTGCTCCAATTTTGGTAAAAAATGAAAGAAGTTGTTTATCTAGCTTAATGTGTAAAAATAAGGAATAGTTTGTACCATCTGCAATGCATAGTTACCATGTTATGCGACAAAATAGGTCATAGGGCAACATAATCCAATTGGTGTTGTACCTTCTTTGACCCTTATCTCCGTAAGTAAGCATTTAACATAATCAAAACTATACCTTTTAGGAGTCCTCTTGCCTCAGGCAATAATTTGCAAGTATTTAAAATATGATCAGATTAACTTTTAATGTTGACCCCTGTACAACTTGAGATTGACCTTTTTTGACCATTTTTGTCATTACCCTATAACTCCAAAACCAATGGTTGTATGTGGTACAAACTATACATTTTTGGCATCCTTATGATTAGATGGACAATATGGCATACATTTCAACATGATTGTGGCATTTTAAAAATTTGACCCCTGTGTAAACTTAAATTGGCTCCCTATTGAAAAAGTGATACCACAATTTGAGACTACTACCTACCTAGCATTAATGTAGAGGGTCTATACTAACTGTTTAACCTTTTCTGTAGTGGGGGTAAACGATCTCCTTAAATAAGGCCCTATGATATTCTGCTCCTGCTCTACTGTAACGTTGTATGTAGCTTCTATGCTACTGGCGTTGGTTCCAATGCCCCGCTTGGACGGCTTTCTATATCTTTGACTAGATGTCTAGGCTGGGGATTGGGCAGCCTAAGCTGTTTTGAAGCTTTTCTGCAGCGCTTTTGCAGTGTACCTGTAGTGGGGTCTACGCGTTTATCCGAAAGATCGCTATTTCGAAGGTTCATTTGTCCGAAAATTCGTTACTCCAAAAGGTTGGTGAGGAACGATAGTAATGAAAATTGTATGTATTTTAAAAGAAGGTAGATGAGATTCGAGGCCCAGACCACTCTATCATGAGGTCAGCTTCCTAACTACAAGACCAGAAGAGATTGGTGTGTCAGATTTGTAATTCTAATCCTTGATAATAATTACGGAATAAATCGATACTGCTATTATAATCGCCAATCAATAAAATGAAGAGCTCGGCTCTCGAACGGTTGTCACAACCTATGTTCCAGGAGCATAAGTGGTGGTCAAAATCTGACGCCTGCTAATCATTGCACCTCAAGTCACACAAACCACCTATTTAGCCTACAACAAAACACACACAATGTCAATATTGTAATTGTAAATGCGCACAAAAGCCAACATGTTACTTTCTTGTTACATCTAGGGGCAATTTCCCTCCTAAAACAAAGCAGGGGTCTACTCTGTGATATTTTGTTTTCAAAAGTGCATTTAAATGCAGTTAAGGCACGTTAGGGATATAACAGAATAAGCGCACACATATTGTGGTCAATGCATAGTAATCACGAATAACGCCGCCTAAAAGACGAGTTGGAAATGAATGCTCCTGGAGTATGATTTCGGGTCGGAATCTCATATTGACGTAAGGCACACACAACATGCACCAATAATATTTCTGTGACAGTAAGAAGCACTTCCGGCATGTCTTTACCGGTAATTTTACCAATTGGGCCAAATTGGTCGATGAATAAACTATATGTTATCAAAGCGGAAATCTAATTTATATCTAAATCATATTTTCTGCGTTTGTCCGCTTATATCCGTAATAACGATATGAAAGAAAAATGTTTTTTCATAATTACTTTGAGAAAAAAAATATACTTAAAATCTCGTGACTATAATTGTCTGATTCTGGTGGGATTTTCGCTGTTGGGAAATGGCGTTGTTTGTTTACAAGAGGTTACTTCGTCATGCAAAAATAGTCTTGAATAAAGTTTTTTCCGCTAAGGTCATGAAGGGGGTCATTTTGAACAAACGATCGAATTGGACGATGTGCAGTCGCCTTTGAAGTTATGGTTGTGTCCATTCGTTAAAGGTTTTGGGGGCGATAAAGGCGAAATTGGGTAAGTGTTTCTAAAAAGTTACTTGACTTATATTAAAAAATCGGTTCAACTTCCTTATTTAACACCTTCCTGCGTGAAGATTGGCCAGCCTTTTGGTATGGTTGTTCAAAATAAGCAGAATAAGTCATTTCATTCATGAAAATCAATGGATTGAGGCCAACATTTTTGCATGGCTGCACCTTAGAGAGTTGTGGAGTGCCAAATATCGTGTACCACGCATTTCAATACGGAATAAACCCCAAACTCGTTCTAATCTAACCTCGTCTTCATGGCCAAATTCATTCCCATTGAAAAATGCGTGGTACATTCATAAGATAAAATGATAAATTCCGTTCTTTTCCAGTCGATTAAAGCGAAAGTGATTTCGGTAAGTTTGGACTATACGGATATATAGATAAGCCAAGCGACCGTGGTGAGACAAGAGGCCAAACTAGATGCTTTACGTTTACCGTCTGGGCCTATATCATGCATGCATGCATAACGATTAGACAGGCAAGTTGTGTCTTTGTATTAATTTGTTCTAATTTTATTGATTTTATTGTAAGAATTGTTGTTCTACTCAACATTTTGCTGCATAAGATATGCTTTAAATAACAACTTACCCCTCAGATACTATCAGTGGTTCTTCCGAAAGTGTCAAAATATTTGAAATTTGCAGAAATAGCTTAAAAGTGAAGGATATGTACGTAGAACCCTCATAAATTACTTTTCCCAACTGAAGAATTGACAGAAAAGGAAGAAACGGCAGTGTTCAAAGATATGGTTCTCCATTCGGTTACGTGTTGTGGTAAGTGTCCGTGCGGACAGTAATGAATAATATATCCGATTTTGTCCTTAGGTTTCTTCTGGCTTTATCATTTGCAGGATATGTTAGGGTACCTGTACTTGTTACATACATGCAAAAATCTGATTTTTGATGATTTCTTTCGAATTCTGATTTTGCAAATCACTGATTTAATCTTGACTGTCAGAATCCTCTGCTAATTTCAACAAAACATTCAAATTTAATGTCACAGATGCTCTCTTTATCCCAATAAGAGCTCTCCACATTAAGGATGTGTCGCATTGCATTTGTCCAGTCAGAAGCTGTAATTTGTTCCACTGCCTCATCAAATGATTTCTTACTGAATTGTGTATTGTTCTTAGAAAGGTAACCATTCATGTTGGGCCATGCATGTCAGCTCCTCAGGGTTCAAGTCGCAGTGGTAGGAATGCAACCATACAATTTCATAGCCGTATTTTTAGCCAATTTCATATATACTCCCCGCCTAAAAAATCCGA
>JAMKCH010026580.1:0-18708 GCA_023653785.1 Ophioderma brevispina
TAGTCCTTTAAGAGGAGCCTCCCTCCATTGTTATACGGAAATTACTCTGTGAAAATCATCTACAATCATCGAAAAAAATATTTGGAAAACTTGATGCAATATATTGAAACATGGCCGTGTTCACAAATGATATCGAATTTGGGTAAGTCATAGATCTTTAGAAAGCAGAGGTGTTCAATTTACCAAATCTTCCCCCACTCCCCATCAATCAATGTTGGTGGGGCCTGGGGAAGCTGTTGACAACATTGAATAAGAGCTAACATCTGAATTGGGGGGGGAGAGGGGGTCACCTTTTCCCTAAATCTGGTGTGTGAAAGTGACCCAACATTTTTTTCGAGGATTGTAGTCACCAAGTACAAATCACGCTGTCTCATATTCAATTGTAATGACAACCGATCGGTTTTTGCTTTCTTGGTAAAAATGATTGTTAAACCCATCAATTGTCAGAAACCTATTGCCACACAATGTTAGAGGGAGTTCTAGATCTCCATAATATTTTCATCATATTTATAGCAACGTGTTTTGACTGTTTGTGGACCATATCAAAACAACGCCAATTCCCATCAAAATTGACGGTAATTGCATTAAATGAATTGAGAATATCTTCTCATTTAAGGGTCAATTAGCACTTAACTTGGTCATTGAGAATGATACTAATTATGTTTGGCTTTATATCTCTTAAAATCCTAAATGCCATTTTGCCCCTTTCAAAAATCACGGGGGACTCCTGCCTTTTGTGTTAAATAGAAAGTGCTCCCAGATCTAACAACAAAAATGCCGATACCTCCCTTTTTAGCTCTTTGTTGTGGTAATCGTCAGGGTTTTTGTTTTGTTGGCTAAATTTTTTTTTTTTCAAATTTTTTTACTCTAAGACTAAGGGGTATTCGAAACAAGAACTACAATCCCATGCAATAGTTAGTTTTATGTAATTTGAAGGCAATATGCAGGTCATGTGGATAATATCAGTGAGATTAGCAAACAGGGGTCACTCTTACTTTGGATGGTAATTGGGTGGGGGGTGGTAAACGCGTCTGTAAGGCTGTTTAGACCCCCCCCCCCCCCATATCAGCATCGGCGTCCCACACAGACCTCAATTTTTTAAAAGTTTCAATGAGACCCCATATTGTTTTTTGTTGTTGTTTTTTTGCAAATTGTACTACTGTCACCCAAAGACCCCCTACTTTGATTAGTAGGCAAGAATGTGCCCCGGCAAGGACCTTCAAGATCAGATGCGGACAGTTGAAGGAATGAATGATCACTGATGGCTGACAGTGTTAGATCTTGGGGTTTTTTGCATCGGGGTGGTGAAGTAGTTCAGGAGCCCCCTGATAAAAACATGCGGGGTAGAAGAGATAGTTGCTCAACTGCTCTTCGGTGTTGTTTCAGTGGGTTGTAACTACATTGGCTTGATTACCCTACGGCAATCCGATTATATGCCTAGCTCTATTCTGGATACCTTTGATATTGTTGAAGATATTATTTTTCTTGTTATGAAAACGCCTAGAAGACTCTGCATTAGACGCATATTACAATCTTGCCAATCTGCCTGCCAAAATCTAATGACAGTCTCTCCGTAAGTTTGAGCAACCTTAACGTGGTACCCGTTCTTAAAATACTGTTAACATTGTCCCCGTGTGTTTTACATTTATGAGTAAGATGCCATCTTTAATAAACAACTGGAATGTAAAATAACAAGAAAAGATTAATTGAGACCTCCATGTCTACCAAAACCACCTATTGTCAGAATCTTGGCATGACCAACAATTTTGAAGGACCAATAGACATTTTAAAAAAGATTGATAATTTTTTCTTTAAAAAAAATGTGTACTTTGGTGGCCATGGTTTGTTTTTCGCTAATATCTCAAGCGCTCAATGCGGATGCCGGTTCAGGAGTTTGATTCCTTTTAAAGCATTCTAATCTGTTGGTTAAAAAGAACTATAGCAAACATTCTAAGTTAGAGCAAAAAATCAGGAAATACACCGGACAGTATGGACATTTGCTGTTATTTGTTCAGCCGTCACTGACAAAAAGAAATCGGTTAAATTTACAACGTAATACTTTGGAGCCTTGGCAGCGATGTATTTGGTCAGCATCTTGAAATATATTCTGTGAATAAAAATAACTCTTAGCATGACTTGTTCCCTGTTAAGTGGCATCCTACATAATCACACTTTGTCATGTTGTACTATGGCAAAACAAATCTTGTTGGTGATATTTCACAAACATGTGGTATTTTGGCGGCCATTTTGTTTTGGGTTACAATCTTGATATTTAAAAACCGCCATCTTGAAATCTTTAAATATAAGCCTGTGTCCTTTTTTATCATCCATTAATACCATACAATAGTATTTTTCGCCCTTCCTCTGCTTTACTAAGAAAAACACAACCTTCTTGGTAAAATTTCGCTAAAATAATATGCATTTTGGCGGACCATTTTGTTTTTTTACGATATCTAAAATTTGCGCAATGCTGATGGACTGTAAGCAGTTGATTTCTTATAAATATGGGTGGTCTACAGTGAAGGCCAAATCCACAAAAAAGCTAACTATACTAATTTTTCTAGTAAACTGGCTGGCATCGCGACTATTAGGTTGTCACCCGCAGCAGAACGTAAGGCATAAGGAGATTGATGAATCTGAAGAAGAGAAGAAAATGAACCATGTTGTGAGGTTTGCATAAGCTTATACGTTCATGGGATTGATGCTGACTCCCAATCGAGGACACCCTCAATTTTCTAAAAAAATGTGTTTTTTTTTTGCATATACATATGCGTGTCCCCATAATAATCACTGTGTAAGCTAAGGCTAAGCTGAAATCGATGTCCTTCATATAGAAAATTGTAAACTTTTTGTGAATTCCGGATCCAGAATTATTCAGCGATTCCTCCTTTTACTGACCACCGCGTCCCCTCCAAAGCATAATATTCTCATGGTTTTTCGCCCAAGTCCCGAGAGAATACGAGGAAGAGTGTGAATTGCAGTTCTAATCAATAGTTCAAATACAAATCCAGAATTTCGGTGCCCAATTAAAATTCAGCAAGTGCCCTGCATGGACTCCTTAAAGACAATATTGGCATTTTGAAGAGCTGCCCCAATTTTCCAAAATTGATATTTTTGCACAGTTAACGTTGGTAATTGTCTAGGAAAACTATACCTGCGAACGAGAATGCTAAAAAATGCGTATTTATCCACCAAAAGAAGCGATTTTGCTAATTAGAATTGGGTCTACCAGATTGGACTTAACGGCCAGAGCTGGAATTGCTATGTTTATGTCCACATTGAAATGTGCCACCTGAGAAAATAAACTCTACTTGACTTGCCGACGCTGATACTATAAAAACAAATATGGATGAGCGTAGACAGTACATGGCGCTATTCCTGGCTATTTCATCTGGAAGGCCGTCTTCACCAGCAGCCGTTTGAATTATTATCGGGATCCGCGATAATAATTATTCTAGGGCAAAATTCCTTCCTTTTAGCTATGGGGCATGTCATTCTATGCAGTGTTGTTTGTTGTCTCCATCGGGGGGCTAAGGGTAAACCAAGTGTGTAAAATTCATAATCATATTCAACATCCTTATAATGTCTGTTCCCACAAATCAAACCTGGCACATGTTCTTGCACCAGCCATTAAAATGTCACTTCAAATCTCATTTCCCCAATATCAGGACTAGTGGAGACACATAGACTTCAGCAAACAATGGAGTTAAAGAATTTCAATCACGGCCCGGTATGCGGTTCTGTAGAAAAAACTTCAGATTCTTTTTAATCTGGGAGTGCAGTGCCATTTTTATATGTGCGCAGTGGATCGATTTCGCTATTACCGCTCTCCAGTACTTTTTCAGGAAAAAAACATACCTCATTCACAAATAATAAACAGTGAGCGTCTATAGTGCGTGTTCAATTAACTTTGCCATGTTTTCATCATTTATTCGAAAAGGAAAGAAAAAACTGAACAAACATCATGAGAGATGTTGCTGGGCAAGCTTTGACCTAACAACTTATGCAGAACAAAAATCCGTAACCTATTGCATAACTTCATTTCTATTCAATTTACCGCGTTTTCAGACGAAAATTTGGTTGGCAACACCTATTATTATAACGTAACTGGTTAGTTACTATGAGAGAGGACGGGTATGGTCACTCAACCCGAATCGTGGAGGTGGTAAACACCTGGCTATAACAATGGCCACATACCAGGCCCATTGTAATATCTTTAGCTCATGGGTAGCTGAAGTCTATACATAGCCATTGGTCTCTGATATGGGGAAAAAAAGAAATTGACACCTGGTGACCATTTATTGTATTTTAAGAAAATGTGCCAAGTTTATGTGGCTGGGGAACAGCCAGTTATGTGATTGTACTAATTTATTATGAATTACACTTGGTTTCCCTTAGCCCCTCGATGGGGACAACAGGAATTTGTTATACAGTGGTTATTATTTGTGTCCACGCCCCATAGTCTATTTGGACACATAGACAGTTTTTAAGCTTTACCATTCACAGTATAGTTTACTAGCAGGTTACCAATGCAATCCGTTTTGTAAAATCTCCACATTTTTTTAAAATTTGGGGGCGCCCTTCAAAAAATGTCGCTAAATATGCTTTGAACCAGGGGGCATGCTCTTTCCTAAAGAGGGGGTGCAATATCTGGGGAGCTGCCTATGAGGTCAATTGGGGGGTCATGGCTACAGTGGTGAGAGAGTAAAACTAAAAAAGGTGAACAAGAGGATTTTGGCGGCATCCAAATATTTTGTGTCATAAAAGTAATTTCATATAGATTAGACACTCAATAAATTTCTTACCTGTGATATTATGCTACAGAAATTCTTGATTTATAAGTCAATGTAAAACATGGAATTTTGTATGTTGTTAATGTATGAAATTAGAAATTTCACAATAATTTGTGTACAAAAGAAAACAGTTATCAGTGAAATCTTTGAGATGGGGATATTTTTTATGGAAAGCTTTACATCAGGGCAAAAATCAGAACTTTCGATTTGTTTTAGGGGCACCTGTGAAATCTCTGATAGCGTGGAAATTTCTCGTTGCACACTTATGCAATTTTTTTGAAGACACAAATGTCAAAAAATTGATAATAAAATTAAATTAGGCGAACTCGTATTTACGCGATGCGTAAAATATGTCCCCGCCGAATGTTGCGATCACTAACATGCGATAAATGCAACTTCAACACCATACCCCTTCCCCAATACCCCGCAACACTCCACCCCCTCCCCAACACCCCGCAAAACCCCACACCCTCCCAAACACCCCACAACTCCCCAACACCCCACCCTCATCCCCAACACCCCAAAAAAAAAAAAAAAAAAAAACCTTGTATTATGCTACAGAAATGTCTTGATTTATAATTCAATGTAAAAACATTGAATTTTGTATTTGTTAATGTATGAAATTAGAAATTTCACAATTTGTGTACAAAAGAAACATTTCTCAGCTTAATCCTTTGAGATGGGGATATTTTTTTATGGAAAGCTTTACATCAGGGCAAAAATCAGAACTTTCGATTTTTTTAGGGGCACCTGATAAGCTCTGATAGGTGAAATTTCTCGTTGCACCTTATGCAAATTTTTTTGAAGACACAAATGGCAAAAAATTGATAAGAAAATTAAATTAGAGAACTTTGACAGCTTTTGACACCCCCCCACCCCTGACTGGCACCAGGAATAGCAGAACACCTAGTCTTTCATCAAGAGTCAAGGCTTTGCTCTTGCACGAATCCACAAAGGTCTTTGACAAAGGCTACGCGCCACCCGGAAATAATTGGACGACAGGCTTTCCGTACGTTTTGTTTTTGGGAATTTCCAGGGAATTTCCTCATTTTTCATGTTCTTTCGAAATTTCGGTTTAGTTTGGGGTTTTTTAAGGTTATTTTGTGAAGAATATTTTGCTAAACACACAAGTGACAGGTAAGTAACTTATTTATGGATTCGATCTTCACTGTATAAAAGCACACCGTACGTGAATATTATTTCGGCTCTACTGTACTGTACATGTGTAGTACTAGTAGTAGTCATGTGAATTTCATTGATAGTCGAATTTGGCAGTTTTGCTTGGCTCGAAATAGTCTAAAGAAAGCAAAATATTTTTTCAGTCATCTGTTTTTTGGGGTTTTTTTAAGCGGCACTGGCACATTTTCACAATATGAAATTTCTTCAATTTGATCGCAAATGATAGTCTAGACTATGCCATTGGAAGATATATAAAAATAACATAGGGCCTAGGCCTACCCCAGAGTATCTGATATCATGAAAGGCCGTATTTTTCTCATTGTCGGCCTGAAATTTGAGCCCTCAAATCCATTTCATTCCCAAGATATAAACAAAAAAAATGCCATTTTAATGGTTAACCATCAGTATTAGCACAGTGTTGAATAGGGCTTTGCAAATGAATGCATTAATATTGCTTCTACAGGGTGAGTAAAAAAAAAACTTGACCCTGATTGTGTCCACCATTTTGAATTTTTAAATAATATACATCTAACATATCTGGTATCATCGGAAAGCCTACTTCATTATCTTTACTTTGCTGCAAAGATAATTCCAATCTGATAAGTATAGGCCGAACTACAGTCTTTTGAATCAAGTTGTCAGTTTTTACCCCTATCCACGGATTCCCATTTGAATGCACGGCGGCCAACTAAGCAAATGACTCCCAAAAATGATGATAAGGGTATGTCTATGTTTATGTCAAATAAAGTGGTATCTTAAGGTGTAAAAGCCAGTGATAATAAGTCTTATTTGAAACACTTTTTTCAAGATGTCGAATATTTTGGTTTACAAATATAGACAATACTTTAAACCTCAAAAGGTTGTACGGATGTTTGTTCCTTCATATGGTATGAGTCATTCAACTCCTCCAGAAACTGATACATGTAACACGTTAAATTATCTTTCAAATGATTTTTATGAGAGATGAGGATGTCGAAACGTTAAGAGGGCATCGATGAACTTGTGACTTAATTTTGTGGGTTTAAATAGCTTCACATTTTTCTGCAGTCAATAAATAACCAGATTTTCTTCTGGACAACTGACTTGGCCTTCACTGAATGCCAGTCACCTTAATGTGAATCCGTGGACAGAGCGGAAAAGAGACTACTTAATTCAAACGACTGTAGCCCCCCTATACCTACCGATATGAATGATCTTTGCAGCAAAGTTAAAGATAATGACTAAGCTTTCATATGAACCACAATGTTAGATTATTTCCTTAAATATACGAAATGGCGGACACATCAGGGTCAATTTTTTTTTACTCACCCTTGTACCATCAGAAACTGAAGTTTGTTTCCCACGCTACTGGATGGGGCATATTGCAGTTCCAGCTCTCATGTCAGTAGAGAACACATAGACATAAATCGTAACAAGCACCTTGAAGGTTGATCCTGGAGTCACTCCTGGCCAGTAGGTCACAGTCCCCATGGAAGGTCGGAGATAATCAATATCTGCAGACTCTGATTTTCGATGTGTAAGTGTTCATGATCACCATTACACGTAACTGAAATCTTGAGGGCCATGTGGTCCAGTGGATACCACGACCGCCTCATGACCCAAAGGTCCTGGGTACGAGTCCCCCGCTGAGGCCAATGTGTTGTGCACTTGGGCAAGGCAACTTTACCGTTACTTGGGGTAAGTTCGGGAAAGTTTTGCAAGTACTATTAAAAAAACCTTTTTTTTAATATTTGAAGCAATACAATTTCATATATTACACTGAAGTGGAATAAGTGCCAAATATGTTGTCATTAATGTAATACATAATTAAAATGATTATTTAGAATTTTCTGTCGTGCACACGAAAAAATCAAAGCATGCTTTTCTATATGCAACATTATGATAGCGCAAATCAACACAGTTTTTGTTTTTCTGTTTTTCTTGTTTGGCAAAAAACCTTGAAATGTTCTTGGTAGTGTTTCTACAACTGATCAAGAGCTATTAAGGGAAATTTGTATCAAAAAAAGTCTGTCTGTTAAAGTGGCACTGGCACCTTTTCACAAAATATGAAATTTCTTCATTTTCTCTCATGATAGTCTAAGGCCATTGGAAGAAAACAGAGATCTTTTACAACACATAAAAATAACATAACCCCAAAACAGATAGGGCCATTGATATGAGGATAGACATCCAGGTAATATGTAGGCCCACTTTAAAGTTTTCCATAACTCAATCAACAAATGTGTAATTCATGCAATATTTTGACTCGTACTCACTGATTATTAAAACCACAAAGGTTATACCGATTAAACAATGTGCATAGCGTGGGAACATGCCGACGGCGTGCGTGTTCTTGTGTTAAACCCATTTTCATCGTCTGTGAATTTAAACGTCGGCGGCGACGTTAAATTTATAAATCGTCTGTTTTTACCCCTATGAAGCTGATTTGGTCTTAATCATTTCGGGTGCTGGCTTTTTGTATATAAAAGCCTTATAATTACAAACATGGCAAAAATATCGATTTTGAAAATCTGAGGGCGGCACTATTTTTCAAATGTGCCAGTGTCTCGTTTAAGTAAATAGGGCGATGGTCCGATTGCTAATATCTCTCCCCATAAACCCCCCTGATTTTAACGGAGGGTCAAAATTTTGGTAACTGAAGAAAGTTATTATTATTTTTCTCATATACCCTGTGAAATCTTAGGCTAAAGGATGTTTGGTTTGGAAGTTATGAGCGAAATGTGCTTCCATTTTGGTCGAACCAACATTAATTTACATATCTGGGCTTTAATAAATCACGTTTTAGCTCTCACATCAAAACTGATGAAATATCTTCACCAAATAACTTCTAAATATGGTGTTTTGGGTAAAGGGCTTTTCTATCAACAATGAAACTTATTTACTTCCAATTGGGCCCTCCCCCTTTAATAGGAATAGTATTTTTTACTTTGTAAGGCATAATAAAAGGATTTAAAATTACATAAAGTCATTTTGATTGCTTTTATCACAGGATTAACCCTGGAGGCCTTTACATGAGAGGGATGGCAAGTTCAGAAGGTAAGTTTCAAATTCAACATTCTAAATTTCCCACATTTATGGTCGATTATCACAAGGTCCATTACCAAATTAACAATAACTACTTAGTCACTGTCCACCAACTATTTAGCCATTAACCATTATCATATACCCTCCGTAACTCAGAGCATCGATTAGTTTTTGCTTTATTAAACCCCTTTAGGGGCCGTCCCGATGCAATTTTGTGAAAGGCACTTGTTGTCTGCAATGAGTTGTGTTCGGTCTGTGTTCCATGTGTTGTGGTGTTCAACAGTTTAGTATTACCTTGGGTTTGACAACTTTTTTCAACTTACTATAACTTTTTTAGTAGTCCAGTGTATGGATCAAGTTATACTTGGTGTGCTTATACATTTCGACAAGGGGGCTTAATGTGGGGTAACAGTCCAGGAAGTCCAGGTTGTTCAGTGGGTCACCTAGGGTCATTTTATTGCTCTAGAATACCCTCTTGGTTAACACTTTCACTTAGCTTTTAGTCCATGATGGATTGAGTGGCAGATGTGGTATGCATATACATTGAAATATAGGGGTCGTATGTGGGGGTAACAGATGAGGTCAAAGGTCCAGTCAGGGTCACTTAAGGGTAATTTAGATAATTGCTCTATATATACTTTTGATTTTTTTTTTTTCAACTAGCATAGTTTTTGTGTCGCCCTGCCTACTGCAGGAATACCACATAGGGGATCACTTTGTCCATTGAGTTGTCTGTTATTGATGTCTGTTTGTTGTTGATGCAAAAAGGGTAACATTTGCCCTGTAATTCCACATACTTTAGATGGTTTAACCAAATTTGGGTCACTGGTGCAACATTGCAATCCCCCTATGTTGATCAGGTCAAAAGGTCACATAACAAGGTCAAAGATCATGTGAGTCAAGTGTATGATGGGCTGAAATGTAAAATTGACCTCATTTGAAAATTGAAGTTTCAATTGAACCAAACTTGGTTTTTGGATTTACATGCAAACCCTCATTTGCTAATGAGGTCCCAAAGTCATGTGAAGCCTATCATTCCCAAACCGCAAATGGCAGGCGACACAACGGGGGTCCCGAGACCGAATGTATTTTTTTAGTGCAGTATGACAAGTTCTACTTGGTAAAAACTTAAACATTGAACAAAGGGAAAGGGGTCGTATGGGGGCCAACAATGGAGGTCTAAGGTGGTCATTATATTACTCGCTTATCCTTTGACCCACATTACGGATGACTCTATTTGGGGACCATTGTTCTGATTTTTAGCTTCGTTAGTGAAGCTATTCTAATCGTACCGATTCGGCAGAGCGGGCGAAAAGTCCTAGGCGTACTCGTTGCCCTCGATTGAGCATATTGGTTCAAAATTGTCGTGTGACCGGTGGGATGTGCTCTTCAGCTGAATGGAATTTCGTGAACAAAATCGGCCTAGATGTGTTATTTTCCCCGTTTGGTTTTTTTGTGTTTGTCCCTGTAACCCCGTACCCAAGATCTCAGAGTCAATACTCACGTATGTTTTTGTTGTAGAGCGAACGCGGCCGTCGAAAGCGCGATTTTTTTAATAGCTAAACCTAGATAAAATATACGTTCGAATAACAACACGAGCAAAGAAGCGGGCACTGATTGCACGTGTATGTGATTATATTACGTTTACGACAAAATCCATTCGTTCAAGGATGTAAGCGCACTCGTCTGTATGAAGTTGCAGCAGGTTTGTAGAATGAATATTTATGTGGGCGCATACAAGTTTTGTTAGGGATGGTTTCCCACTCCCCTTGTCCATGCTCATGTGCGATAGCTCTGGCAGTATTGTTTTATTTTCGGAGGTATGTGGCCTAATGTTTGTTTTTTTGTTTTAATGTTAGTTGGATTTTATTAATAGATTTATTTTATATTTGTAGAGGTTAGTTTTTTGTTATGATATTTATTATTTTATTTGTAGGTGTTTTGGTGTTCATTTATTTCGAAGGGGGGGGGGGAGTGTTTTTAAAAAAAAAAAAAAAACAAAAATATTTTTTTTTTTTTAATGGTTACTTTTTTTTTTGTAATGGTATGTTTGGCCTCAGGCTGTTGGCATGCTTACAACGCATGTTCCCGGGGGCATGATTGCCCCCTCTTACCTCCTCGAGTTTATAAAGGTCGTGGGGCTGAGTGTGAAGAATATACCATTATTTTTAAAGGGTTGTTTGAATCAGTTAGGGATAATAATAATATAATATGATTGAAAAAGGGTTCGAATTCGAAATAATGTTTATATCCTCTGGTTTGCATAATTTATATTGTTACTATTATTAACTTCATGGGTACTAATATTCATGCCTATTTTTTAACGTTATTGAGGTTTGCAAGATGTACAAAGTTTCGTTCTTGTTTGGTAGCTTATAGTACATCCCCACCTAGGCAATGGGTTGTTCCGAATTTGCTTTTATACATTGTTGCTTATATCTCAGGCGGTGGTCATTGGGTCACCAATTTTGCCCAGGTTCACAGAACACACGTGACCCCCGTGAGGTCGCATCACAACTGAAACAATCAAACCCGAATTGCTAAACATTGGTGTATGGGCATGAAATTTTTGTTAATATTTAGCATCATTTCTGTTTTATTTACGTTAAAATAGATGCACATTTCCCGAATAGTTTTGCATGTAGTGTGAACAATACAAACGAACGATGGAATATGTGTCCAATGCACAGCTATCATGTTCTCAATTTCAAACGCGTAGCGTGGGATGGGAACATTATTCCACCTGGAAAATGCACCAAACCACTCGCCACGTGGATAGCAGTCGTTAGCAGAGCCTAGTTGGGGCCTAGCTGTTACGATGGGACCGGTCTGTCTATTGCCAGTTTTATACGCCTTAATTTCGATGAGTGTGGTTGGGATTCTTGTACAAACTTCATTAAAAAAAAGTCCAGTTTCACCCGGGGTGTAAACAATCTGCATGATATTTTAAAGTTATTATCTAACAAACAATCCACTAACTGTGCCAAAAGCGACCCACTCCCCTTGTCCATGCGCAAGTTACAAATACCTAATTCCTATATTACAGGCCCGTGGTCCTTGCAAAGACACTGCATGCCGTATAATGATACCGCGACACATTCCATACTTTTTTCAATCATGGCAAATTAAAGAAAAACGAAGTCGTAGAAATTTTATTCTTTTAAACTTGTTAATGAACAAAAACCGTGTTTCCTCGCCTTTGGTTGTATAATATATCGCAGTATACGTCTCAGAAGAAATCACGACGTAATTATTTTCTGAAGACCGTGGATATGTTTGTAGTAAGGATTTCCTAATACTCACCTATGGTTCCCCGTTATTTACAATCACGGCAAAGGAGGGGGGGTTGCATGTATGTATATTTTCCGCCCAGTCGTATCAAATCGTGCGACACCCACTGGGTACGGATGATTTCATCAATATTTATTCTATCCCAGCCCAGGCTTTCCAGTTAGACCTGTTATCGGCAGTCGACGCCACTCTGACTCCTTTTCCATATGTTGCTCCCGCATAAATAAAAGTAGTAAGAATTCTAAAAAAAAAAAAATTTTTGTCCCCCCCCAATTTTTTTCAAGGGAAAATCAAAGACAAAAGTGCGAGTTTGTCAGTTTCCTTATCTTTTAATACATTTGCATACCCAATGCACAATGCAGCGCTGCCCCAAAATTGGGTGAAGATTGTTTGCTGTTTATGAAAATGTGTATTTCCATGTAATGTTGAAGAAGAGGAGCGGAACCATTCAGGGCAAGATGGAAAACCGTCACGTCATCCGAGTCCCGGGCCGGGGAATTCCCAACTACATGAGGTCATTGGGCATTCCCAACTGCGTAAGTCACCTGCATGTATACGTAATTCTAGCGGTGCCCCGCGCTTCGCGCGGCAAACCGCACATAGCTGATTTGATAGGAGCGGTCACTAAACTGGTTGAATCACTCTTCCATTAACGCATATTTCGAACATTACATATTTCTCTCCAAACCTTCTCCTTTATTGACTTTATATTCCTAATGTGTTAATCAGAAGCTGTCAAGATTTAGGCCCCAACTCAACATGAGCTATGAAGCCCGGTGAACATTACTGCAAAGTGTAAGTTCGGCAACCGCAAGCTGATTTGAGTGGGAGCGGTCAATAAACGGCCACTATTCACTTGATGCAAAACTTCCGCGACATTACAATATTTTCTCTCCAAGCCATCTACTTTAGGCCTATTTTCTTTTTTTCGTCGGTCACCAATTCACACTTCACTATGCCTCAAGCTGCCTAATGTTTACGTCGGGACTCGCTTATCAAGAGTTCCCTCCAACATTAGCTATAATGAGGCGGAGAAAATTTACTACCAACATGGGCCCTGACCGCGCTTTTTGGCCCCCTCCGAAACCACCACAATGTCTGTGGGCCTACAGATAGAACTGGCTACGTACTGGGCGCCGCCTTTTAAGGGGGTGAAGGCGGCCACTTAATTATGGGCAAATGGCCCCTGCAATGAATTCAAACAATAACTGTAATGAATACAATTATAGGCTAATGTAAACTAGCCTACTCGTTGCTCGAGCCAGGGCCGTCTGCAAGAATTATTGGGCTTTTTGGTATAAGTGGGATCACCCCCCGGTCTTTTTGGACTTTTTGAACAGCTCATCACCGCTAAAAATGGCTTTCTTGTCAAAATTTCTCTAAATTTTTGGACCTCTAATCCACAAATAAATAAGTGGAACGCATGTCCACTTTTCATTCTCTCTCAATACCGCACAAAACTGGGGTGTTACAATTTTAACACCAAGTCTGTGTCAAGCTTGTTGTTGTGAGTTTCTGGTGTTGGAAATTTTGAGTTAAAACACCACCCGGGTGTTGCTGCATAATTTTTAATTATGGATGCTTTGTTTTTCTGATTTGTTAGAGGCAAGCAATCATAATAGAAAGTCACAATAACAAATAAGCATTTTCTACTAAAATTCTCCGTACAAATATAAATGTGTACACCAAAGTTTGGTGTTAAGATTACACCAAGGGATTGGTCCCGGATTGGACTTCCTGGAGAGTGTGTAAATTACATCAGTAGTTCAATTTGGCACCGGGCAGTGTTAAAAAAAAATGATTAACAACCATATTGGTGTAAACTTAACACCAAGACCAAGCATTTTTCATCAAGGCATACATTGTAACACCACAATTTGCGTAAATATAACACTAACATGGTGTAATCTAACACCAGTGGGTGTGGTCCCGGATTGACTCCAGGATGGTGTTAAAAATTAACACCCGTGGTGTTAAAGTTAACACTCCAGTTTTTGGGCAGTGTTAATTGTGCAGATAAATATGTGTTCTTATGTGTATAGATAGTCTAGCTTGGAGATCCAACTAGTCAATAACTTTTGAGCCAATATTTAGATTTAATGGAAATAACAATCGTATAGGCCTCTATTTGCGTATCAGTATATGGTAGAGAATGAGAAATGGACATGCTTCCTGAGCAAAGATTATTTTACATTAGACCTATCTCATTATCTCATTACAGTTAACTCTTTCTTACGCCACAAGTATATTGGTCTCACTTATTTAGTCTTCTGGATGACCGCTTTTTTTCATGCCAATTTTGTGTGGTTAATTTTTTTCCAAATCTTAACATGATTTTGAAAATTAGTCCCAATTTCCTCAATCTGAGCCCAAAATTTTCAATTTTGGCGAAAAGGTAAAAATTTGAAAAAAACATGGCAAATTTTGTCATACGTTGTATTTCTGAATGGTAATCTCTATGGGTTCCCTTTTTTCGTTCGGCAAAGCAACTATATAGATATGGCGCCTGTTTCCAGATTCTCGGAGGCACGTACGCGTCGTCCCTACCCAAACCAACTTAAATTCACCCCCAGCAACTATCAAATTTGTCATATGCTCTCTTGAAACCAAAGATTGAAAAATCATAATAAAAAATATGAAAAAATAATAACAAATTTCCACAAAAATCACCTTATTTATGGGCATTTGGCTGTTTTTCACCCAAGAACCCGTTTTTGCACGCTCGGCTATCACCGAATGCCCCTAGCTCTTAAAGCACCAGTGTTCCTGATCGGAGGTGAAATTCCTTTTTAGTGGGCTTCTGCGCAAAATTCAAAGAAATAGTCATTTGAAAGACTATGTCCAGACTGAAATCCAACGTGATTATAACCATATTAGTGCATGGTACATTATTGTGTGCAAATTCTTTCTCTTCCTGGGCACAGACTAGAGAGACGTGAGTGCCCCCCCCGGAGTGCTCCCCCCCCCCCCAGAGTACAAATGAACTACGTGCCGTCAAATGGGGTCCTCATTTGTGATTCTCGGGTATATGTATGACCACCCCCCGTTTTTCATTATAACATTTTGGTATAGTATCTTTTTTTTCAATTTTTTTTACAACTTTGTTAAAATTAATCGTATCATTCCTTCAATCTGAAGCAAATATTTCCCAAATTTGCTAAAAGGTAAAATTTGGAGAAAAAGGTAGCAAAGTACTCATACGGTGAAATTTGGCCAAAAATCTGCAGCTCTGCATGGTATATAGCTGGTCCCTTTTTCGTACTTGCTATTGATACGGGTCCTACTTCCAGACTCTTGGAAGCATGTGGCTCGTCCCTACCCAAACCAAACTTAGCCCGGCAATATCAATATTTTGTCTAAAACTCATAGGCTACTCTCTTTAAAGAATAAGTAGAACCTATTGCCTAAAATTACAATAATACCACAACCCCTGACTTAACAACATGAGGGTGATTTTGCTTTTGCCACTATTGTTTTTCAGATACGTATTTATTGTTGCCATCTAGCGAGTATTTTTTTCAGTAAAATATGACCAAATAAACGCACATTTACCAACAATACTAACCGATATTGGCAGATGGTAGGACCTTGTACCGATACGTCTTAAAGTATGTTTTAACTGGCAGAATATTATCGTAAATTTACCACTTATGAAAAAAAACAAATGGTGGGGCGCGATAGTTTATACCTACACCGCCGGTAATTTCACATTGCAAAAAACAATACCCAGGGCAATAAACTAACATTTTGCAGTCATGTGTCAAGAATCAGAAATAAAAATGTTTAAAATTCCACTTTATTTGAGTTTTACAACATAAGATGATTTGGAAAGAGGTTCCATATGTAACCACCTCTTTGATTTTGACAGGAAACAAATTCGTTTTAATAATTATGGCCTAACACTAACAAATAACCCTAACCGAAGGCCAAAAATAGATTTGTTACTTGTAGACTTCTAATAGGGTACATATGGAACTCTTCCGGAAGATTTTTTTTTCCGCTGGGCGCTGGTTGGGGGGGGTTTTAATCTGTTTGGTGTCTTTATTTTGCGGATCTTTTTGATAACCGGCCTATTATGAAAAACGTACCTCTTTACAAATCGATGTTTAAAGTCCCATCCCCCTAACCGATTTAAAAACTTTCATGTCATGCCTTTGGTCAGCTGACCGCTGTGATTTATTTTCTCAGGACTTATGTCACATATGACCAAAGAAATTGATTTCCGTATCACGGGCGTACAGTGTTTTGCTGTATATTCAGTGTAATGATTAATAATGTCACCATGTACTGATAAAACTGTACCATCGCCATAGCTCTTTGCAAATATTTTAGAAACCCGACGGTTAATGTCCCAAAAAAGTTTGAGGGCACCACCGAACGTTAGCTCACAATGTTTTCGCAACGTGAATGGTTGTCAATGGGCTACTGAGTTCTGCCCAAATCTTAACACGGTGAATATAATTGGGGGTTAACATTTGTTTGAGAACACTTGGATCATAGTAAAGATTGTACTATATCTCGATATTATTTAAAGTTAAGATCACCTACTTGGTGCATCTACGCTTCCGTTTATAGGTGATATCACGAATTTTGATCATCCCACGTCAATGTAAAACATATCTGGCACTCACAGCAATGGCTATCTCTAACAATGACGCTCATCTCCATCTCCAAGTCCACGTCGCTATACCCTCATGACAATTACCCATAACCCCACAACCACGCAACAATAACCCAATATCGTGGTCCAAAATCCATACCGCAGTCTCCAAAACGCGTATGCCATCAATTAAGATTTTGTCGTTATTTACAACGCAAAATTTCCACTCTTAATCACATTAACATTTACGGCAACAATTCAACTACATCACCGACAGCACTCTCGAAGGGGAGGCCTGGGGACGTGGTAGCACAAAATCATTCGGTCTGTCTCATACCCTAATGACGATTATACCCACCACCACACAAAAATCACCCCATACCTCGTCCAAAACCCACACAGCGTCCCAAAAACGCAAAATACACATCATTAACGGTTTTGTCTTTTATTTACAATTTACATACCGCAATCTCTCCGACATCCCCAATCAGCTTTGCAGCGACCGATCACTACATTGGCAGACAGCACTCGGGAAGGGGTACGCCTGGGAACGGGTCAACCTCCCCAAAATGTCGGATCGCATGGAGAACGGGCGTCGCAGTTTTAGCGGCAGTCCCGGATCTGTACTCTATAGTAATTATAGACTAGCGTGGGAGCGGTCACTAAACGGGTTGAAATCCTTGCACAAGGACGCAAAACTTAAAGAGACATTACTTATTATTTTCTCCAGCCGCTCGGTTATTTGCTTTAGTAATGCCTCAAATTTTATGTCAAGAGCTCTCAAGTTTAGGCCCCCTATCTCAACAGCTCTATTAAGCCAGATCTGAACATTTATCCTGCCAATTAAATGTTCAACTCAAGGAACTCGTGCACGCACTCCCAAAAACCCCCCCAGTTGGGTAGCTGTGGTCGGAGGAAAGGGGCTTCTCAGGGACGTAGCTAATACTGGGGAATGGGGCCCTCTATGGGAAGAAAGTAGGGCCTATTTTGTGCAAATTCTTGCTTGCTTTCTCTTCCGGGCACGCGCAGAGCTACAGATGGGGCATTCCTGTAATGTTCCGTATCTGTTTCCCTGGCAGTGCCGCCAGAGCCTTCTTTTTTTGGGGGGGGGTATTTCGGGGTATGGTGGGTTGGTGAAGAAGTTTACCTTTTTGGGAAGCCCAAATTGCAGATTGTTAACCACACTGTTGGTCCCAAATTGCTGTTTGCAAAATTTTGTTTTTTTGCCCAATCGACTGATTTTTGCCAAAGATCTATTATTTTTTCTGGTGGGGGGGGGTGTCCTGGCCGGGGAGATACTGGGAAAAGGAAGAAAAATGCGGTAAATGCACACACCCCGCCCATGCTCACCCTGACACCGCAACTGCTGTAGGCCTCGCTTTGCTCCGACTCTTAACGACATTTGTTGTTCATACATTTTGGTCATGTCAATTTTAAAAGTGAATTTTATAACCATGAAAAGATCTGTGATGATAACAATTTTGAAAAGCTATAACTGGTTAAGTTTGAACCTGAGACTAATAATTGAAACATATGAAAACATAAACGACACGGCGGAATACAGCGTGAAACTAATGTTGCTTAAAGAGTCAACTGAATCGATTGCCTGTAGTGCTATTTTTCACCATTGTACCCGGACTGCGAGCCCGGATACTATATATCCCCTGCCACACCGGCACAGATTTGGTTATGTACGTGTCTGAATGCTATTTCATCAATTTATCAACAGCGCAAATCCGGCAAAATATATATTTTTTACGGGTGTTGTACGAAAATTTTTAAAAGGTAGAACTATATCAAAAATCCATGCAAAACTCCTGT